>CAIGQW010054382.1:3088140-3099888 GCA_903798125.1 Danio choprae
GTAGTTAAGGGTTAGTTAATGGTGATGTGCCCCTCCAAGTAAAGTCACAACATTTATACATTATATTATACATTAACAGTTCATGTTGGTTACATTTAGCTTAAACGTAAACTTTAATTAATACATTAATTAACAGCATGTACTAACAAGTAATTAAGGCAGCCATTATTCACACATGAACTCATGTGACTCATGTTGTAGTCAAAGTCAGTTCATGATTAGCGCATGCCTTATCTCATCATCAATTCATAATGAAGTCATGTTTAGTTTACTTATTAATACATCCTAAAACATTACAATACATTCATGTACTGTTATTGTAAAGTGTTACCGTGCTTTCTTTATTTAATGAACCCCTATTATACATTATAAAAGTTCGTAGTTTGGTATTGGGGGGTCTCCAACAACAGGCTGATATGCATGCAAGGTCAAAAAAAACAAACTTTCATTGCCTAATAATAATCCCAATGACTGCCATATGATTTGACAAGCAATACATTTGTTCCAAACCACTCATTTTCATCATGCTAATCTGCGATGATTGGTTTTATGACCCAGGCTGTTCTGATTGGTCGACTGTGTGCAAGCTTATCAAGACAGTGTTGAATCAAGCAGCCATTTACAAAGTATATGTGTGAGCCCAATGCAGGAACTTGTTAAAGCAATGCAGTTACACCAGCATATTGCTTTATTCTTAACCCTAACTCCAAGTAATAACAATGACATACCTGTACAGGCAGTATAAATCAACAGCAGTGGTAAAAGTTGAACTTTTTTGAACATTGACTAGCAATGTTGGCAATGTTTATGTCAGAACGAAGTGGCTAAAGATCTGAATGCATGCTGAATCATTCAAACAACAGAGTCAACACTCTAAATCTCAGTTGGATGTTTTAATTTCCTTAGAGCTGTGTTACAAACTTCATGGAAGGTAATAAAAAAAAACTAATAGTGGCTCTTTAACACCTGTATTTCATACAAGAAATGGGACATTCTACCACAAATGTACATTTTCACTTATAATAAATGTGACAGGGCCTGACCTTTAAGCTTGTCCCCCTCAAAATAATCATACAAAAGCAAGCATATAATCATACAATTCAATGATAGAATGCATCCTTGATCACTGTCAGCTTCTCCTCCGTCAAATGATGTCGCTTCCTCTGAGTTTTAGCTTTAAAGGTGTATTTGCACGTGTTTTATGTTAACTTTAACGCAAATGTGACACGACTGACAGAAACATGGGGGTAATTGTAAAATAGTGCTTATTTGTAGAATTTATTTATAATTTCATGTTTTTAATCAATTGATGTGAATGATAACAACATAAACGTGCTATTTCTGAAGTTCTTTTTTTCTAAATAACAGTTTTTAGCATAACAAAACTATTAAAGCTGTAGGTTCAATTGGGCTGACAAGGACGATGACAGGGTTTGTACATTTGTAAAGTGTTTTTAATAAAGAACAAAAATCTGAGAACCAAATGAATGACATATCCTGTACAGAACAACTCACAGAACTCAACCATCAGTCCATTTTACATTTTTGGGGGGGATGAAATGTTTATTATTCACTTTATTTATGTTTTTATTTCAAGGACAGATAATGTTAGTTTCTGGTAGAATGTCCCATATATATTAACCCAGGGGCAGCACGGTGGCGCAGTGGGTAGCACAATCGCCTCACAGCAAGAAGGTCGCTGGTTCGAGCCCGCTGCGTAAAACATATGCTGAATAAGTTGACGGTTCATTCCGCTGTGGCGACCCCAGATTAATAAAGGGACTAAGCCGAAAAGAAAATGAAAGAATGAATGAATGAATATTAACCCAGTCAATTTTATCCCCAATACTTTGCTGGAGGTGTTTAAAATGTTTGATAAATATTTGTTTGTTTTACCTTTTTTTTAAGTGACAAACCAGCAAATCAATGAAAATATAAAAATTGATTATACTTTAGTGTTTTATATTCTGGATCTGGCCACTTTATTAGTTGGTAAAGCAAATTTATAATCAGCCAATGATAAAAGCAACTAAATGAATTTTAGCATGCACATGTGGTTGAGATGATCTGCTGAAGGTCAGACTGAGCATCAGAATGGAGAAAAGGGTGATTTGAATGTAATATGACTGCTGGTGTCATACAGGCTGATCTGAGTATTTCAGTCTGGTGAAATCAAATCGTGAAAAAACAACAACAGTAGAACTCACACCTATGTTAAATTTACACACACACACACACACACACACACACACACACACACACACACACACACACACATACAATGCGAAGAGAACTCAAGGGATTGTGACTACAGAGCTGTGTAGCCTTAAGAAAACCCCTCTAGGCTTATCAGGAAAAAAGTTTGATATGGAGCATAAAGATTGCACTCTGAAACAATGGAAGAAAGTCATGTGGTCAGATGAGTCTAGGTTTACCCTGTTCCAGAGTGATGGGTGCATCAGGGTAAGAAGAAAGGGGGATGAAGTGTTGCACCCATCATGCCTAGTGTCTACAATACGAGTCAGTGTTGTGATCTGGCAATGCAGCTTGCGGTTAGGTCTGCTGTAGATTCAGCAACATTATGAGCCCAAATAATGAGGTCAGCTGACTGCTTGAATATACTAAAAGATCAGGTAATTCCATTAACATATTTGTTTCTTTCCTGAAGGCATGGGCATAATTCAAGATGATAATGCTAGGATTCATCATGCTAAAATTGTGAAAGATTGGTTCACAAAGCAAAATACAATTTTCACACGTGTATTGGCCACCACAGAGTCCAGATCTTAACCTTATTGAGAATCTTTGGGATGTGCTGGAGAAGACTTTGACAAAAAATATGTAACTGGATGGGAATAAATGTTCATTGAAATGATGCCACAGCATATGTATGCCATAATCAAAGCTAATGGTATAGCGGAATATTAGAGTGTGTGACTTTTGTTTCGGACAGTCAGTGTATCTCAGCAATGTTTGCAGCACCTTGTTAAATCAATGCCATGGATAATTTTGAGGGCAAATGACATCCAAACTCATACTAGCAAGGTGTACCGTGTACAGTGGCCATTGAGTGTAGAATTATCAATAAAACCTGCAAAAATGATATAACAATCCATACTTGTAAAAAAATGTTTCCCTATTAAAGGTTGTAACCTTTTTTTAACCGTCATCTAAGAGATAAAGGATAATGAAAGTGATGAGAAGAAAATGAGGAATAAGAATATGAGCAGTATCACTCACTGTCTTTGCTGTGAACGATCTGGAAGTTCTTGACTGAGGCCTGCGTGACTCGACCGGAGAAGTTGAGCACATATGAAGCCGTGTCGTCATTCCAAACTGGAGTTTTGTTGTGGAGTTCAATAAGGTTGTCCATCTGTCTGTTCTGGTAGCGCACAAGTATAGTGTCGTTCTCCTAAAAGTAAAAAAAAACATAAAAAATGGTATGCTCCTCTAATTTTTAAATCAAGTACACTTTTTCTGTCAAAAGTCAAGTTTCATACCATTCTGCTTATTAAAAATTGTATATGTACATATTAATATAAACGTTTCAGCAACGGCTTTAAAGGCATAGTTCACCCAATACTGAAAATTCTGTCATCATTTACTTTCCCTTTACTTGTTCAAAACCTGTTTGAGTTTCTTCTGTTGAATACAAAGAGAGATAGTTTGAACTAGTAACTAGATAGTTTGAAACCAGTAACCATTGACTTCCATATTATTATTTTTTTCCTACTATAGATGCCATTGGTTACCAGTTATTATTCATTTACTGGATAAGTTGGCATGGAATGAACCGCCAATGTAAAAAGCATATGTACACTGTAAAAAATGCTGGGTTCCACACAATTCTTTCATGTTGTCCCAACACAAATAGATTAAGCTAACTTACTTATTTTTGCAAATTTAGGTTGATTGAACATACAACAATTATGTTATCCCCCCAAAAATCTCAAGAATTGTGTTGATTCAGCTCATTATAAATAATTAGTTTGAACAAGCAGCACAAATATTTTTTAAATGTAAAAAACAACTTCCGTTTTAGACTTCCGTTTTACACTTCCAGCTGCAACCCAGTACTGGGAAACACCTATACACTCACATTTATACACATACACTACTGACAATTTAGTTTATTTAATTCAGCTATACTGAATGTCTATGGACTGTGGGGGAAACCAGAGCACCCGGAGGAAACCCACACAAACACGGGGAGAACATGCAAACTCCACACAGAAATGCCAACTGACCCAGCTGAGACTCGAACCAGCGACCTTCTTGCTGTGAGGTGACAGTGCTGTGGCGCACCAGTTATTAGTTGTCTTCAAAATATCTTCTTTTGTGTTCAACCGAGTAAAGAAACTCATCACTACCCACCACTTGGAATTGAAAAAATAGTCAATATAATTTTTTGAGTGAACTATATTTTATATGTTAATGCTAAATAATAATACATTTTAATAAGTTGGCAAAATATTATACTTGCATGATGCTAGCTTTACAGACATGCATAATAATTTGGCCCTGTAATCATAATTTATTTTTAGAATTAAAGTTGTTGGTTTTCTTTTGTTGCCACAGGTGTTCATTTTAGCTTCAGCTTCAGTGATTTTCTTTAGATATGCTTTTGAGAGGCACATTCTGCCAATAATCCTATGCTGTGAATTTACCAACGCAATCCAGACCAATTTCAAGAGGAAACATAGCTATTTTACATTTTGTCGGGGCTAAGGGGGCTAATTCATGCAAATTCATACAATTTCATTTGTACAAAAACATACAATTTTTAAAAACAACCCTAAACCAAACAGTAGTCACTGGAAGATGAGCAAATCATACTAAAATGTATAAATGGGATAGTACAAATTTAAGTAAAATTAGCCTCTATATCAAATATTTGCTAATTGTCCGTGAGCTGTTGTTGACAAAACCTCATAACAATCTCTAACTAGTTTAGTAAATACATATACATCTGTACAAACTCAATTGCTCTCAAACACAATCTGCTCTTAACCCAGTGATGGTTATGTTTAGGGGTGTCCTTTTTTATATATATATTAAAAAAACAAATCATACATTTTTATACAAATCGAGTATTTATACTACAAAAAGTTGGAACAGCATGGAAAACGCAAATAAAAACAAGCTAACTTTGCCAAGGACACTTGATCATGACAGACCCTAGTTTTTGGACTTCTGGATGATGCTTTTCTTGTTTGGTCCGGAGCACCAGCGTCCATTTTCCCAAAAAAAAACCTGGAATACTGATTCATCTGACCGCAGTACACGTTTCCACTGTGTGATGGTACATCCCAGGAGCCTCCGAGCTGAGAGAAGTCGGCAGCGCTTCTGGACACTGTTAACATAGGGCTTTCTTTTTGCACAGTACAGTTTTAACTGGTATCTGTGGATGTAACCACGTATTGCGGTAATTGACAAAGGTTTGCCAAAGCCAATGTCGTGATATTGCTTATAGATGAATGATGATTCTTGATGTGCCGACTGAGGGATCAGAGATCATGGTTATTCAGCTTAGGATTGCGTCTTGTCTTTTACGCACTAAAATTCCTCCATATTCCCTGAATATTTTAATTATGTTATGCACTGTTGAAGGTGAATTATCCAAATGTACTTTTTTTTGCATTTTCCATACTGTCTTTTTCTGATTTGGGGTTGTAATTAGTCAGTAGTTTCAACTGAGAACGGGTTGAAATCTACTTGCTGTTACATATCAGAATTCAAATATATAGCGGTAACTCACAGTTCTTGGACGTATCGGCACTCGCTCATTTTCGTCATCCATGCCCGGGATGACCACTGACATTTTTCTGGGCCCTTTAAACCCCAACACATTTGTCTCCTGCACACAAACACAAGCATCTTTTGTGAAACAGATTGTCCATTTACCTCCACATTAACTGTTGTGCAGAAGCAGTGAGCACTCACATAAATGATAGCAACTAGCTCCTGCCGGGCGTTAGACATGTCTCTGAGGGCACGGTCAGGGTTGAGGCCGTTGTCAAACACTGTGAATTTTGTACCCATGAGATTGGACCTGAAAGGAACAAAGAAGAGAGTTTGGTTGCTCAGTATACCATGTGTAATCTGGATTAAGTAATCAAATGACAAAAATAAACTTGTATTTAGAGTAAACTACTTTTTAAATTACACATAATCAGACTACAGTTACTGTTTATGGATTACATGATTACTTTTTATTTACACAATGGCAGTAAACTGTTCATAATTCATTGACTTTACTGATTTTTTCTTTTTTATAATAAACCTGCTGCCAGAGTTGGGTGTAACGCGCTGCACAGTAATGCGTTACTGTATTCTAATTACACAAATTTGTGTCATTTGATTACAACTACTAAAGTCAATGTAATTGCGTTACTTACGTTACAAATATAGTTTTTAGAGGAAAAAAATGCTTCTTTTAAATAACATTTTCCGCTGCAATAGCCGTTAATAAGCATGCGCTTTTTATTTGCTGAAGAACGTGAGCTGAAATGGTTGCTGACGAAGTGGAAATACAGACATTACTTTGTTTTTATTAAGCGTAAAAACAAAAATATTGCTGTGAAATGCAGTCTATGTCCAGTCTCTAAAGAACCTTCGAGTGCTTTTAACTCGACCAGCAACTTGTTCAAGCACCTGAACAGAAAGCATTCTATGACAATACTCATCACCAAGGAGGACACCGGCGCCCAAAAACACAGCAGTCCAACAAGCTAAATAGATTTTTCTGCAGGATCAGGAGTGAAGGTATCTTCTGAATGTGAAGAGAAGCATAGCTGCTTAAGAGGCCGTTCACATATCATGACTTTTGCGTTATTTCCAATAGAGGCGCGCGCGCGCATTTTCCAGGCGCACCAGTTGAAGACCGTGAGTCACGCGATAAGAGCTGACCGATTAGCTTCATGCTTTGTATGGAATATAAACATTTCGGTAGACAAATTACCTCAGACAAACACAGAACACCCAAACACTGCAGTGCTTTTGCATACTATGGATGTCAGTGGTTACAGGTATCCAGTTTTCTTCATGTCTTCTTTTGTGTTTAAAAAAAAAGACAAATGGGTTTGCAACAAGTAAATGATAAGAGAATTTTAAGTTTTGGGCAGACTCTTTAAGCCTTTTGAATATATCAAGCTGCCGTGATCAACCCGTTGTAATGTTTCTCTGTGAATATTAAATTACTGAAAGAGCTGCAGTTTATTTAGCATTTTTATAGGCATATTTTATATGCTTTAAAAAGGAAATTTAAAGTAAAGTAATTAGTATTCATTCATTCATTCATTCATTTTCTTTTCGGCTTAGTCCCTTTATTAATCTGGGGTCGCCACAGCAGAATGAACCGCCAACTTATCCAGCATATGTTTTACACAGCGGATGCCCTTCCAGCTGCAACCCATTACTGGGAAACATCCACACACACCCATACACACACATACACTACAGACAATTTAGCTCACCCAATTCACCTATACCGCATGTCTTTGGACTTGTGGGAGAAACCGGAGCACCCAGAGGAAACCCACGCCAACACGGTGAGAACATGCAAACTCCACACAGAAATGCCAACTGACCCAGCCGAGGCTCGAACCAGCGACCTTCTTGCTGTGAGGCGATCGTGCTACCCACTGCGCCACCGTGCAGCCATTTTTGCAGTAGTAGTCAATAATTTGTAATCTATTACTTTTTAAAAGTAACTTACCCTGCCTGCTGCCTATAAATGTCCCAGATGTTTCACGTTTGCAATATAGCTATTGCTTGATGTTTTTCATTGATTCTTCCGGTGTTTTTAGATCAAAATTTTGACAGCTGTGAAATAGTTTTCTAAATGCACATGATTTTAATTTAAATGTTCTAAAATCAAAAGATGTGATATTGTGTTATTCGGTGTTACTATCAGGAGACACAGTAAGGTATATTCATTCATCCGTCCATCATTGCAGCAAAAACGAGAGAAGCTGTTGAGGCTCTTGATGCTTTCAAAGAATTTAGATATTTTTTGTTGAACCTATGAAAGTCATTGGCGTGAAGTAATAAATTACAAATACTCAAATTACTGTAATTGAGTAGGTTTTCTCGGAGTTATACTTTACTAAGTTTTAAAAATGTGTGCTTTTAACTTCACTTAAGTACATTTTTAGTGCTGTATCAGAACTTTTACTCCACTATTTTGCTTCGACCTGCAGTGACTACTTTATTTTTTTCTTGTCTGTGGCTAAAGTAGAATAATCAGTCCTGTAAATACCATCCAATCAAATCGCATTATACAGAACGACCTCAAGACACAAAATCGTTACAGGCAATGACCGAGAGACGATGACATGAGAAGACGGCAGATGCCTACTGTATGATGACTGAAATCGCCTTAATATCTAAATGCACTACAGAATGCTACGTTTAGACACAAACTGCATGCAAACGCTTCAACCTTTTATAGTATAATAGCTACTACTCAATACTCTTGAGTACTTTTAAATGGGCTACTTTTTACTCATACTTTGAGTAATGTTTACACAGATACTTTTACTCTACTTGCACTACATTTTTGTGATGTGTTGTTTACTTGAGTATGGATTTTCAGTACTCTTTTCACTACTGATGAAAATAGAACATTATTCTACTTCAGTATGTGACATGAAAGAAGCGTTAGCTCGAAAGTAATCTAAATATAATCCAAAAAAAGATTACATAACCATAGATGTGTAATACAAACATAATTTGTTACGTAATTCAGTTACTGATTACGTCTCATAAGTCGTCTACCCAGCTCTGAAAGCAAGTTACCTCAACTTTCCGATAAAGTTATCTCCACCCCGTGACAGATCAGTGGCATCTATGGAAATCAGATAATTCGATGTGGCACTCTTTTTTCTTTTTCGACCAGCCAATAGGAAAACCTGCGGAATAGGGTAAAACGGGAGTCATCGATTTTCATTTCAGAAATTTCATTGTGACTTTCATTTCTAAATATGTATAGACCACTTGTAGTTTGACCTCAGTTACCTTCTTTTCATTGTCTAAATGGAGGTAATATGTGGGATAGAAGCCTCTGTCCATCCCACGCTTGTCTCGCGTCACTTTACACTTAATGGTGGTTCCCTGAGGTGCAGGTTGAAGAACAAACTCCTCAAGATCATCAAACTCAATCTCTGGAGATGGAGGTCTCTCCTCCTGTCAAATGAGGGATAACACGGATCAGATCATACAGAGTTTATAGACCATATATTATGTCCCTTTACTGCTGCTCGGTAAGTTTTGCAGGTAAAATACAGTCATTGAAATAGGAATCTTCATGACTAAGAGAGTTGTGTAAGAGATGTCTTTTTTTGTCCAAGAATTTCCAAGCAAGTATCACTAAAGCCTGATTCAGAGTTTATGGGTCAGTTTGAGGCTTGTCAAAATGTTTTGAACAAATTTTATTTTTTAAAAATCTAAATGTGTGCTGTTGTTATTATGATTATTTTACTGCTCCTGATCCAGTACGTGGCTCCTTGATCCACAATCAATAGTATTAGCACAGATATATACTTTATTCTAGTTTAACTAGTTTTAATAACACATTTTTAAATAAAGTTTTAATAAATAATTTCTACTAACTGATTTATTTTATCTTTCGAAAGAAAACATTGCTTAAGGGAGCTAATAATATTGACCTTAAAATGGTTTAAAAAAATGTATTATACATTTTTTCACATAATTTAACTTAATTCTAAATGCTGTTCTCCTAAAAAAAGGACGTGTCGTGTCATGTGCTATTGTTTTCGTCATGTGATCCCTTTGTCCTGTCTTTTCCCGCCATCATCTGTGTTCATTAATTTCACCTGTGTTTATACCCTGTGTCTCCTTAGTTAATCATCCCCCATCTATTTATACCCTTTCGTCTGTGTCCTTCGTTGTCCGGTATTGTATTGTTCTACGTCGATGTCCTGTCTGAGTTTCCTGTTCCATCCCCGTATTTGTACCCTGTAAGTGTTTTGTAAATAAATCCGTCCTTTTGTTAATACCGTGTTCCCGTTTTGTCATGTCCTGCATTGAGTGTTACAGAATACCGGACCCAAAAAGTAGTGGGGTGTTTTCCCCCGTTTTTGTTTTTATAGTCTTTTTGCCCCTCAGTGTTTCCTTTTGTCACCCCCGTTTTTCCTTGGACCCCATCCACCTTTCTGTGTGTCTTCACCGCCTGCTGGAGCAGGGTGAGAGCAGCCCTGAGGACCATATGCGAGCGACTGTAATCAGCTTTCCGGGCGACGTGCTCTGCACGCCCATCATCTCTCGCAGAGCACGATCATCCGAAGATGGTCCTTGGGGCAACATCGCCGCAAATATGGAGTGGACACTGGCGAGAAAAAGATAGCTACTCACCGCCTTCCTGGAGGAAGATCTCATCAGTGCCACTCCCAACCCAGTGATCAGCCAAGCAACACCATCCACCTGCACCATCCACCCTAGAGCGACAGAGCGGAATCACGCTGAGATGGAGGAGCTCGAGACACTGTCTGACCAGGTGTGTGAGCCGGCAACACCGCCGAAAGGGGGAGTCTTGGAGGAAATTCGTGAGACCAGCGAGAGTCCCGCCCACCCCCCCTCTCCAGATGGATAGCGGCTGGACACTGGGAGGCTACTCATAGACTTCGGGGGCAACTCTTTTTCCAGACAGCAATAATCTTCCGCTGTTTCCAGATAGCAATAACCAACTGTTTCCGTACAGTTTTTTTTTTTTAAATCTGCCTTCTAGAGGAAAACTCCAGCTCCAGGGTCATGAGTAGCTTCCCACGGTCCCCCAGAACTGCAGCCAGTCAGCCAGCTCCAGCACTGCTGCAGTCAGCCAGCCCCCCAGCTGGCCATCTAGCTCCGGAAATGGAGCTCGCTTGTGGGTGCTACCTGTCTGCGTCGCCCTCTGGAGGGTGGCCCTCAGAGACCTCGGCGTCACCTTCGTCCTACGGGTCTCCGTCTCTTCCTTGGGCTCCACCGCCATCAGTGGCGTCTCCCTCGGTCGGCCCCCTGGAGTCGGCAGCCACTCCTCCTCCATGGTCCCTCCCTTCCTTGACTCCGCCCGGGGCCGTCCTTCTGGCTGTGTCCTGGGTCCTCTTGCTCCAGCTCCCTTCCTGTTCTTCCCTGAGACTCCTCCCTTGTACCCTCCCCTTCTACCCTCCTTTTCCTGTTGAAGGCGCGAGGGGGTACTGTCAGTGTTCTGTCGTGTCATGTGCTATTGTTTTCATCATGTGATCCCTTTGTCCTGTCTTTTCCCGCCATCATCTGTGTTCATTAATTTCACCTGTGTTTATACCCTGTGTCTCCTTAGTTAATCATCCCCCATCTATTTATACCCTTTCGTCTGTGTCCTTCGTTGTCCGGTATTGTATTGTTCTACGTCGATGTCCTGTCTGAGTTTCCTGTTCCATCCCCGTATTTGTACCCTGTAAGTGTTTTGTAAATAAATCCGTCCTTTTGTTAATACCGTGTTCCCGTTTTGTCATGTCCTGCATTGAGTGATACAACTGGCTTGATGAAGCCCCTCCCTCAGAAATATGCAATGGGCTCTGATTAGTCAGCTGCCTCAGTGTTTCTAATTTGCTCTCGTTGTGCATGTTGGGGGGTCACACAGGGGTGGTGTTTATGTAAATATTAGGGTTGATAATGTCACGAATTCTACCACCTGTTTGTTATAGTCATAAAACGTGAACTACCTTAAATAAATAAATAAATAAATAAATAAATAAATAAATAAATAAATAA
>CAIGQW010054382.1:3149888-3179472 GCA_903798125.1 Danio choprae
ATATATATATATATATATATATATATGTGTATGAGCTTTAAACTCTCTCTCTCTCTCTCTCTCTCTCTTTCTGTAGTGTTGGCATAACCATGATGTTCAGAGTAATGCAGAAGCTCACAGTTTGCAGAGAACAGGACGCTCTGCATCGACGACAATCACACAAAGTAAATGAGACACTACAGATAACGTGATAGCTGCTTTTGGGGACTGCAGTACAGGGCAGTTTGTGGCTTATTCACACATATACACGCATACACACACACAAAAGGGAGGGTGTTAAACAAAGAGGAGTGCAGGCGATATAATGAAAGGGAACAAAAGGCACACGGGAGGTGTTCTCCTTTCTAATAAAAGGCTGTCAGACGATTTGTCATGAGTTACAGTACAACAGGCTCCTCGTGCTTGAAAGATGGCATATTCTGTCATGCTGACGTCCTCTCCAAGAGCAGATGGAGGGCAGGGTGAACAAGTGCACATTTCTCCCTCGAGGCCATCTCAGATGATCCTGTATCCACACACACACGTGTGTTTGTGTCCACAATACAGTCACATTGTGCTGCTATTGTTCATAACTTCTGAACTGAGTCGCTTTCTCCTTGACTCTCAGTCCTCCAGAGAGGATTTTATTTTCAGTCTTTCTACTTAAAGTGGCCTTTTATTTAATTGGTGTTTTATTATCTGCTGTATACTTATAGATTTATACATATACATATACACTTATTAAAATACATATTAAAATGATCACAATTCATTCATTTTCATTCGGCTTAGTCCCTTTATTCATCAGGGGCCGCCACAGTGGAGTGAACTGCCAACTTATCCAGCGTAGACTGTAGCTCTGCTCAAGAAGTTTGGCCATAAGAGAAATGGTCATGCCCAACTGAGCCTGGTTTCTCTCAAGGTTTTTTCCTTCACTTTCGTCAATTGTTGAAGTTCGTTTCTCGCCGCTGTCGCCACTGGTTTGCTTGGTTTGGGACTTGTGGAGCTGCGCATCGATGGATTTGCTCTTCAGTGTTTGGACTTTCAGCAGTGAAAATTTAACCACACATAACTGAACTAAACTGAACCTCAAGTCTGAAAACTGGACTGACACTATATGTCAATATATATATATATGGTGACCAACCAACTGTTGTCCAGGGTGTTAGTATACTGTAAAAAAAGCTATTTAAGCTATTTGTTGCCTAAAAATTATTAAAACAATTAACTGTGTGTGGCGATGCGTTGGCGCAGTGGGTAGCACAATCGCCTCACAGCAAGAAGGTCGCTGGTTCGAGCCTTGGCTGGGTCAGTTGGCATTTCTGTGTGGAGTTTGCATGTTCTCCCCGTGTTCGCGTGGGTTTTCTCCGGGTGCTCTGGTTTCCCCCACTGTCCAAAGACATGCGGTATAGGTGAATTGGGTAGACTAAATTGGCTGTAGTGTATGTGTGTGTGTCTGTGTGTGTGTGAATGAGTGAGTGTGTATGGATGTTTCCCAGAGATGGGTTGCGGCTGGAAGGGCATCCGCTGCATAAAACATATGCTGGATAAGTTGGTGGTTCATTCCGCTGTGGCAAACCCAGATTAATAAATGGACTAAGCAGTTTGAAAAGAACTGTGTGTAAGTATAATGCATCCTCACTCATATTGGAGTGATATGAACAAGACAAGTCTTTTTTTTTTTTAATTCCTGATTTTAAAATAGGGTCCAAATCCTTTAGATTTTGAGGCCTGCTGCAAAGTGACATAGAAGTGTGTGGTTTTCCCCTCCCACCAAACTGATTGACTGCAGCATATTGATATGTCTCAGTAGTAATGCATATAAACATGTCTTCAGAACAGGATTTGCAAAGAAACTGGGATTAAGATATCGATTCTAACTCTCTGTGATCAGCTGCACCTGAAGAATGAGTTTTATAAGTTTAAACAGTGTAAAATAGTGCATGTTTGTAATAAAGAAAAGACAGTAAAATCGCTATGTAATTCATAAGCGATGGAAACAGCGCAGCTGCATCAGTACAACTATATATGAGAATACACACACACAAGAGGAGTCCCAGTTTGTGGATGTTAAATCTGGTTTATTTTGTAGAGTAGCATAATGGATATCCATACAGCAGTGTACATTAATTTGTGTCCTGTCACATTTGCTGGAAGTAGATGTGCAAAAACAGTGCAAAGTTAAACGTGTGTGTGTGTGTGCGTCTGTGTGTGTGTGTACTGCAAACTTTGTAACGGCATTTGTGTGACTCATCATTGCAGAAAGGCTTGAATAAACTCCTCAACAAATACATCTAATAACCTTACTTGGTATTTTAACTCAAATTTAATCTCTGCTTCATTCACGTCTGTCTCTGTCACTGACTGCTGTTTATCTGATGTGATGCAGCAGGAGAAACAGACACATGCGCTGCGTGGGGAGAACCAGCTCATTTGCATTTTAAGGCACAGGCAACAAAAACAGCTACAATGTCCTCTAAGCTCAATAAATTCACATATTCAGAAGATTATAAAAAATGATCTGATGGGTATTTTGAGCTGAATCTTTACAGACACATTCTGGAGACACTAAAAATGTAGTTTACATCTTATAAAAGTGATAAAATAAGAGCCCTTCAAGTAGAGAAACAAGTCACTTTTTACAACGTAGCATAATTTAGCACTACGCTAAATGTTGCTATCATGGGATAGCCTTTTTGGCATTTGACAGCACATTTTATTATGTCACAGGTAATGTGATACAGCGATTGTGTGAAACATGCCATTTTCTGGTGACAGAAGACTAGAACTAAGCATTAGGTCTTCAGACTTACAGTCTTATCAATCGAGTGAAGTTTCTAATAAATTAGACATTGTATGCTTGACTTACAGCAGGTTTTAAAACGTAGCTAACAGTTGCTAACATCGTTTAGCATTTTTGTAGCATGTTTGGTATATATTTAAAGCATTGCTTGTCATTTTCCTTTTGCCAGCAGGTGGCGCTACGATTATTACTGAAAAACTGAATGTTAGCTGGCCTCACGGTGGCGCAGTGGGTAGCACGATTGCCTCACAGCAAGAAGGTCGCTGGTTCGAGCCTCGGCTGGGTTTGTTGGCGTTTCTGTGTGGAGTTTGCATGTTCTCCCCGTGTTGGCGTGGGTTTCCTCCGGGTGCTCCGGCTTCTCCCACAAGTCAAAAGACATGCGGTATAGGTGAATTGGGTAAGCTAAATTGGGTAAGCTAAATTGTATGTGTGTGAATGAGTGTGTGTGGATGTTTCCCAGTGATGGGTTGCAGCTGGAAGGGCATTCGCTGGGTATAACATATACTGGATAAGTTGGCGGTTCATTCCGCAATTAAATTCAATTACAATATTTACTTTTTGTTTTCTATTTCTCTTCACATCTCATGAATGCAACCCACTGTACATTTGCGATCACATTTGATCCTGTTAAACCCTGTTAAATCCCACTTGAAGTTGTCAGTTGTGCCCATGTAAAGCAGCATTACAGCAAAGGCCTCATAAACCAGTAGATGGATTTGTTTTGGCCTTTGTAGTTCAGATATGCAGCTCTGGTTATTCATTAACTAGAGATATTTATAGTCGCTGAGCACTGTACAGCTCTGAACCCAACTGACTAAACACACCTGCTTCTCTAATGCAAATGTCTACGCAAAAAAAAAATTAAGTGCAGGCGCAAGTCATTTCTGTAATGTTTCCCTAGAAAAACGATAGCAACTCCTGCTGCTCTTATCAGCTCATATAGTGAGTCATTAATGTCAGTCAGTTAACAGAACATGAGGGAGATACTTTAGAGTATGGGCATGCTGGGAAATGCTTTTATTGGCTTATTTAAATGAACATAAACAGATAACGGGAAACTGTAGTTTGAGAACTTCTTACTGGACAATAGGACTAGACTATATAGATAAAATACAAAGCTCCAAGAACATTTTTGTTTTGTTTTTCAACTGGATGCCCACTATCCTACCATATATCCTACACACTGTGGCAACTGATCAAGATTTTCAGGATCATTTAATATACACAAGCAAGTTAGTATTTTTTTTATAATTTTCTTTTTCACAAAGTTGGAAACTTTGTGGGGCGGATTGGTTTAAGTTGGGGATTGAATTTATTTTTCTTATAGTAAACAAGCATTATCAATTATCATTTCTGAGGCAACAAGACAGCTGATTATGCTTGAACTCACAGTGCCCTGGTAAAAACAGATGGAAGAGGCAAATGAAAGGAAACGCTCAAAGTACCAGGAGCTAGTAGAGAAGTGCCGTGAAGGAGGCTGGAAGACCCACTGTGAGCCAATAGAGGTGGGCTGTAGAGGGTTTGAAGGGCATTCACTCTGTAAAGTCTTCAACCAACTAGGCCTAGCAGTAGCAGCTAAGAAGAGGGCCATTAAGGTGTGGGTGTCTGATGTTGAAAGACCCGAAACACCTAGTGACCCCAGGATACATAACTGACAATGCGTCCCAGTGCATTTATGATGTAACTTGCACACAATGTTGCTTCCCACACTCTGTGTATTGTGAAATGACATGGTATTGTTTATTTACTTATGCTAAAAGAAAAAAAAAGTTAAACTATAGAATAAAACAAAAATCAATAAAAAAAATTTAAAAACTGCTTTATTCCAGCTAAACTAAAACAAATGGGTATTTTTCCTGAAGAAGGAAAATTGGGTTGGGAAGTGTTTAAAAAAAGGATCCAAATTTCACTAGAGGGCTAATAATTTTTAGTCTTCAAATCTATATACTGTACAGCTTTTATCATTGTATTGAATTCATCACTTGCCTTTATCACTATATTGAATACCATAGAACAGATTGATTCCTTCTTCATTTTGTGATATTAAACCATGTCCTTCCACAAAATGAGTGATTTTAAACACTCGATGTTGTGTAGTAAATGTACTGTATGTGAGTAAATCTCTTTTTTGTAAACACACTCAAACACACAAAGCTATCGCACACTGTAATAACTCATTACAGAGACTAATTAAAGTCTAATTTATAGTAAAAATTTTTATCATGGGGAGGATTTTTCAGGTATATTGCAAACAATAAGATTTCACCATCCCTACAGTTTATTTATTAACACAAAAGTGTTCTCGGAGCTTCATATGGTTACAGTTGAACCACTGAAGTCACATGGAATGTTTGGATGATTTTTTTGGGACATCTTGGGACTGTTGCTGTCTACGAAGGATGAGAGAGCTCTCATTTAATCGAAAATGTCTTAACTTGTGTTCTGACGATCAACAAAGGTCTCAGGAGATTGAAACGACATGATTAATAACAGAATATTCACTGTGAACTAACCCCTTAAGGAAACTCAACAGACAAATAAAAAGTACACTAATGTATGGCCATATTTACAACGCTGGCCAACAAAATCCTACAAAATATGTCTTAAAAATATTCCATATGTTTACATGTGCTGTGGCTGTAGGGTTTGGGAAAATATCTCCTTGTAAGTGCACAAACGGAGTACACTAACTCATTTGAGTAAACACAGACAGCCTACACTGGCCCCAGCATTATAGAGCATATAAAACCGCCATATTAAAACCTTAAACGTCAGCGTATTTTACTTTATAGATCATCACCTGCGCCCTTTCCACATTTGTAGGGTGTGTTTGGCAGCTTTCAAAGCAACACCATGACACTCTTCCAATGTTGCAACAACACGATGCCCTCAGGGAATTGGGGTGGTGTTGTGATGAAGCTCTTTCTCCAGTCTTTGCCTCTGAGAAAATGGGTTAGAGAGAGAAAGACATGTGTCCTGACTTGACCGGCGTTTCGCAGGCGGGGCCACTGTCAATGAGTAACTGGCAATAACCAGGACAATCGGCTGCTCTGTTGTTTGTACAGAGACACTATTGAGTCTGTCCCAAACACATACTCGGCTACGTATTTATCTTGCTCTTGAACGACAGGTCATTTTATTATACTTTACTTTGACCGGGCAGCCGAGTGGAAATCGGTGTCCTGAGCTGAACCTGATAGGCTTGTGGCAGCGTCACCTAGCATGTACTAGCAACACAACAAACTGTAACACTCAAAAAAAAAAAAAAAACTCATTGGATGAACTCAATTTATTTGAGGGCAGGATTTATGTCCAATAAATTTGTTTAGCACCAACTAATAATATGTATGTCATATCCTCGGTCCGATCACCGGTTCATTCCTTGTTGTTGTTGTTGTGTGTTAGTCTTTCCCTTTACTTGTTCTGTTTTGTTTTGAACACTCGCTTCATGCTTTGTTTACTTACCCGCCCATCCGCTCTATTACTTTCCATTATTCTATCAAGCTAATTTCACTCACCTGTTTTCCTTGATTTCTCTTCCTATTTACTCCTCCCTTGATCGTAGTTCTGTGTCAGATCATGTTTCCTCTTCCTGCATGTCTGACGATCTCCTGGTCTAGTCCTGTTTGTCTTGTCTTGTCGTGTCTGGCGTCATCTTGCTGAAGTATCTTAAAAGTTGCTTTTCTCCCTGTCTGTCTCTAAACCTGCTCCTGTCTATTTTTGTATCGCTGCCCATCAGACTCTCCATCTCAATCCAACCAGCCCTTATCCCGCTCACACCGGCCTCAAAGCCTTTATCTTCTTCGTGGCCGCACTGGTTCTGACAGCAGCAGCCGGAGTCGTCACCCCCTGTCGGGTATCCTGGTATTGCACCCTTTTGAAGACCTTTCTAGCCTCTTCGAAGTAGTTTCATTTAATTGTTTTTTGAGGACTCAGTTTTAGTTTTGTCTTTGTGAACTTTGGCCCTCAGTACCAGCTCCTTTGACAGAGGATTTTTTTGGATTGAAGATTTTTGGGTTGTTTGAATTTTTCTCTTTTTGTCCTTTGAGACTGTCCTGACAAACTTAATAAGCGTTGTTGAGACCTGCACCTGTGTTTGACCAGTTTTCCCTTTATCCATACCCATGACATTACAATCTGGCCAGGATGGACACAGCAGGTCAAGATCCGGCCAGGTCCACTGTGGCTCAACAGGGAGTTCTGCTGGGCCAGCACGAAACAAGACTTACCAGCACCTCCAGAGAAGTGGAGTTTTTAACTAATCAGGTGGCGGACCTCACGACGCGCCTCCAAGAATTTCAGTTTGAAACCCTCCAGGGGGTTCAAGTGCCCCCTCAGGACCCTGAATCACGCTGCAACAATCTATGACGGGGACCCCAGTTCATGCTGGGCATTCCTGTCCCAGTGCTCGGTCGTTTTTCTCCCCAGCCACGCACTTACGCCGCAGAGGAGACGAGAGTGGCCTTCGTGCTTACCCTTCTCACGAGCAGAGCTCGCAACAGGGGAACGTCTGGAGGGCCAGAGTGTCATGCTGTTCCTCCTTCTGCAATCTCCGTCTAGAGAGGATAAGACTCTTTGACAAATCTGCCAGGTGCCAGGAGGTGGCAGATCAACTAGCATGCCTTGGTCAGGGAGGTTAGTCTGTCATGGAGTATGCTCTAAAATTTAAGACTCTGGCGGCCTCATGCGATTGGAATGAGGGAGCTTGTCATGCCAGGTTCCGGGCGGGATTGGAGGAAGACATCCAGGATGAACTGGCAACCCACGACCTGCCACAAGATTTCAATTCTCTCATCAATCTGGCGCTTCGCATAGAGGTTTATCTCCGCCACCAAGACCACCATAGACTGCTCCGTTTTTTTTAGCCAGGAGGGAGGACCCTTGTTCCCCTTCTACCACTGCTGTTTCGTCAGATCCTGAACCCATGCAGGTGGGACGTCTCCATCTCACACCTCAGGAGAAACAGCAGCGACTGGGACAGGGCATATGACTGTACTGTGGCAATCCGGGACATTTTGCTGTGACATGCCAAGTAAAAGCCAAGGCTCACTAGTGAGACGAGGGTTCCTGGTGGGCCCTATTCCTTTTTCTTCCCCCTCATCTCGCACCCTTCTTCCTGTTATGGTTCAGTTTGAAGGCTTTTCCAGCCCCTGTTCAGCTCTCATCGACTCCGGTGCCGAGGGCAACTTCATGGACCACTCTGTGGCCGCCCAGTGGGGAATCCCGGCCGTCCCTCTTCCTGAACCTATTTCTGCCCATTCCCTTGATGGCACTCTAATCGTCATCGTCTCTCACACTACCCCCAGTGTAAGTCTTATTGTCTATGGTAACCATCATGAGGTTACCACGCTGTACCTCCTAGACTCACCCAGTGCTCCTATAATTTTAGGGCATCCTTGGTTGGTACAGCATGGCCCTCATGTGGATTGGTCTGGAAATTATGTCTTATCTTGGAGTCAATCATGTTTTAAGTCTTGTCTTGGTCCTGCCCCGTTTCCTGTTTTTGTGTCTTTTGTGTTACAGGTGGAGTCGGTGGATCTGACTGGGGTTCTGGCGGAATACCACGACCTGCACCTGGTCTTCAGCAAGTCCCGTGCCACCTCCTTGCCTCCGCATCGACACTACAATTGTGCCATCCTAAGGGACACGTGTATTCCCTGTCCCGTTCTGAAAGAGAGGCCATGGACAAGTATATTAATGAATCCCTTAAAGCGCTCCTCCTCAACCCTGAATGACATCACCATTAAGAACAGTTACCCCTTACCTCTTATGTCCTCAGTCTTTGAACTCTTGCAGGGAGCCCAAGTCTTCACCAAGTTGGACCTCCATAATGCTTATCATTTGGTTCGCATCCAGGAGGGGGATGAGTGAAAGATAGCCTTCAACACACCCACGGGACACTTTGAATATCAGGTCCTTCCTTTTGGTCTGACCAACACCCTTGCTGTCTTCCAGGCCCTGGTTAATGATGTGTTGAGAGACATGGTAAACCAATTTGTCTTTGTGTACCTAGATGATATCCTAATATTCTCTCCTCTCTGCAGGTACACACTCAGCATGTTGGCCAGGTGCTGCAATGACTAATAGAGAACCAACTGTTCTTTAAGGTGGAGAAGTGCTTCTTCCACACCCAATCAATATCATTCCTGGGGTTTCTGATTTCAGCAGGTGAGATCACTCCTGATCCTTCGAAGGTAAGGGCTGTTGCCGAGTTGCCAAGTACTGACTCTCGCAAGGCACTGCAGCGGTTTCTGGGATTCGGTAACTTTTATTGACGTTTTATCAGGAACTTTGGCCAGATTGCTGCACCCTTAACAGCGTTCATCTCCTCCAAGGTACTGTTCAGGTGGGGGCATAAGGCTTAGAAGGCCTTTGATAAACTCAAGTCCCGTTTTATCTCTGCTCCTGTTTTATCTATTCCAGATCCTCAACAACAGTTCATAGTCGAGGTAGATGCTTCTGAGCGATCTCTTCGGGATGGGAAAGTACACCCCTGTGCTTTCTTCTCCCACCGCTTGACCCCCACGGAGAGAAACTATGACATTGGGAGTTGTTGGCAGTCAGGCTCGCTTTGGGTGAGTGGCACCACTGGTTAAAGGGCGCAAACCAGCCTTTTGTGGTCTGGACAGACCACAAGAACCTGAAATATATAAATTCTGCCAAGAGGCTAAATGCAAGACAAGCCCGCTGGTCTCTCTTCTTCAGCCGGGTTATTTTCACTCTCGCGTTCAGGCCTGGATCTAAGAATGGCAAACCAGACTGTCTCTAGCCTGTTCGAGGCCCCGGAGAGGGGGTTTCAAAGGACACCATCCTGCCCAGGGGCGTGGTGGTGGCCTCCCTCTCTAGGGAAATCGAGAGTCTTGTTCTGGAGGCCCTACGAGAGCGCCAATCCCTTCAGAGAGTTCCAGCGGGCAAATTATTTGTTTCTTCTGCTCTGCATTTACAGGTCATCCAGCGAGGACACTCATCCAAATTAGTCTGTCATCCAGGAGTTCGAAGATCGCTGGCAGCCATCCATCAGCGGTTTTGGTGGCCAGGAATGTCAGGCAGTTCGTGGTCGCCTGCTCAGTTTGCGCCCAGAACAAGAGTTTTGTAACTGGTTTACCAGTATTGAAGGGGAACACTGTCACCGTGGACTGATTTTCCAAGGCGGCCCACTTCATTCCTCTTCCTAAATTGCCCTCAGCCAAGGAGACTACTCAGGCGGTGGTGGACCACTTTTTTCAGATTCATGGTCTTCCAGTCAACATGGTTTCTGATAGGGGCCCCCAGTTTGTCTCCCGGTTTTGGAAGGAATACTGTTCCTCTACGAGTACTCCTCTACGAGTCTGTCATCGGGATTTCATTCTCAGACCAATGGGCAGTCTGAGCGGGCAAACCAGGATTTGGAACACACTCTCCGCTGCCTGGCATGCCAGAATCCTAGCTCTTGGTGCCAACAACTGTCCTGGGAGGAATATGCTCATAATAGTCTACCAGTCTCTTCCACAGGTATGTCACCATTTCAGTGCTCTGTTGGTTACCAACCACCCCTGTTTCCCTCACAGGAACCCGATGTTGCGGTCCCCTCTGCCTTGGCTTTTGTCCAACGGTGTCGACGCACCTGGAGTAAAGCTAAGGAAGCCTTGGCTCATGCTAGTAGGCGAACCAAAGCAGTGGCTGACCGTCATCAGACTCCGGCCCCTTTGTATGTATGTGGACAAAGGGTATGGCTCTCTACCAAGGACCTGCCTCTCAGGGTCGGGTACACCCAGTTTTTAATGTTTCTAGGGTTAAACCTGTTTTTTCCTTCCCCTTGTTCCCACTGTTTTGACTGACCTGTTTTCCTTGATTTCTCTCCCTATTTACTCCTCCCTTGATCGTAGTTCTGTGTCAGATCATGTTTCCCCTTCCTGCATGTCTGATGATCTCCCGGTCTAGTCCTGTTTGTCTTGTCGTGTCTAGCGTCATCCAGAGGCCATTCAAGTATCCTAAAAGTAGCTTTTCTCCCTGTCTGTCTCCAAGCCTGTTCCTGTCTATTTTTGTATCGCTGCCCATCTCAATCCAGCCAGCCCTTATCCCGCTCTCGCTGGCCTCAAAGCCTTTGTCTTCTTCGTGGCCACACTGGTTCTTACAGCAGCAGCCAGGGTCATCACCCCCTGTCGGGTATCCTGGTATTGCACCCTTTTGAAGACCGTTTTCTAGCCTCTTTGGAGTAGTTTCATTTAATTATTTTTTGAGGACTTTTTGACCTATTGTTTCAGTTTTGTCTTTGTGAACTTTGGCCCTCAGTACCAGCTCCTTTGACAGAGGATTTTTTTTGATTGAAGATTTTTGGGTTGTTTGAATTTTTCTCTTTTTGTCCTTTGAGACTGTCCTGGCAAACTTAATAAACATTGTTGAAACCTGCACCTGCGTCTGACCAGTTTTCCCTTTATCCCTACCCTGACAATGTATGTCTATTATGTGTCATACATTTCAAAGTCTCTTAGTTTTATTTGACGTTATCCTATATTAACTAAAAATTGTCAGTTTTAAGTATATTTCATGAGTTGCATAAACAGTTGATTGAGACTGATCTCAGAACTAATTTTAGGACAGTTATTGATCACTGAGCAAAGCAACAAACTGCATTTTTGCTAATTAAGCTGCTAACACCCAAATCATGGGTGCTTCTGCAAGGTGGTAATCTGAAAATTCAAAGCATTACATGAAAATCTTCTAAATCTTCAAACTAACGTGAAGATTAAACTCTAGCAAGTATTTCTACTAACTTTAAACACCTAAGATTATTAGGTATAAGATATTGTCAACATTTCCCTCTCTTAGTTCAATCCCACGCAAACCATGCTGAGAACTTCAAATCCCCTAACCAGGTAGTTGGACCAACACAATTCCTTCATGCTGTCCCAACACAAAATCCTTAAATTAACTTAATGCTTTACAAATTTAAGTGGACTGAACATAAAACAAATAAATTGGCCAAAGAAATTACAAGAATTGTGTTGTTTGAGCTCATTTTAAAAGGTAGTTTGAACAAACAGCAGTAATCTTTTTTTTGAGTTCAGCTGGGTCAGTTGGCATTTCTGTGTGGAGTTTGCATGTTCTTCCCGTGTTGGTGTGGGTTTCCTCCAGGTGTTGTGGTTACCCTCAAGGTCCAAAGACATGCGCAGGTGAATTGGGTAAACAAAATTGGCCTTAGTGTATGAGTGCGTGTGTAAATGTGAGAGTGTACTGGGTTACGGCTGGAAGGGCATCCACTGCATGAAACATATGCCAGAACAGTTGGTGGTTCATCCCGCTGTGACCTGATAAATAAACACTTAGAATTGGAAGTATTTGGCAGCTGAAAATATAAGATTAAGTATCTACTGTATCAAAATGGGCCTCAAAATCACAGTAGAGTCATTTCACCGCAGTAGAGTCATTAAAAATCTTACAACTGTTGTGTTGATACCCACCATAGTAAAAATATAATAGACACTATGGACCTTATTCTGTAATGCGGAAGCATGCTCTTTTCTGCTACTGTTTTAGAACTTCAGATTCAGTTCCCTATGGGAGAAATGACTAGGAATAACAAAGGCAGAAAAAGGTCAAACTAGCTGCTCTACAAAAAAAGTGTGTTTATGACTGCAGATAGAAATAAAAATAATATAGTTTAAAGAAATAAAAAATACCAGTTTGCTACATTAAGCAGCATAAGAAGCTGTTTTTTATGGCTAAAAACAATGGAGAATAGTGAGAACAGAAGTTTAAGGTTCCAAATGGCTTCACCTGCTATTACTTAAATGAATATGTTATGGTACAGTAATTATATAATTGCTATGCTAAAACAACTATATTAATATAAACAACCCAATATTGTTCAAAGTTTTCTACAACCATCATGTATAGTATACTACTACACCACACTTTACTGTAGTAGAAACTACAGTGTGTACTACAGTATTTTTTACATTTTATAACTTGACTAAAATAAATACAAAGTATGCTGTAGCATTCATTAACAATGTGGTGTGAATACTCTAATATACAGTATACAGTTTAATAAACTTTACTATAGTATGGTTCAAAATCGGGTGGCGCAGTGGGTAGCACGATCGCCTCACAGCAAGAAGGTTGCTGGTTCGAGACTCGGCTGGGTCAGTTGGCATTTCTGTGTGGAGTTTGCATGTTTTCCCCGTGTTGGCATGGGTTTCCTCCGGGTGCTCCGGTTTCCCCCACAAGTCCAAAGACATGCAGTATGGGTAAATTGGGTCCATAGTAAATTAGTGTGTATGGATGTTTCCCAGTGATGGGTTGCAGCTGGAAGGGCATCTGCTGCGTAAAACATATGCTGGATAAGTTGGCGGTTCATTCGGCTGTGACGACCCCAGATTAATAAAGGGACTAAGCCGAAAAGACAATGAATAAATGGTTCAAAATCACTAGTATTACTCGTAAAGGAAAACACTCGTAAAGTAAATATAAGGCAAGGTATATTATAAGGTTAATTATAAGATTCCAAGTTGCATGGAATCTTACAAAAAAAAGTTAATGTCCTCTGAGAACTCATACTGTAGTTCTAAACTGGGAATTTTCTGAGAGAGCGGCACGGTGGCTCAGTGGTTAGCATTGTCGCCTCACAGCAAGTAGGTCGCTGGTTCAAGGGCTGGCTGGGCCAGTTGGAATTTTTGTGTGGAGTTTGCATGTTCTCCCCGTGTTTGCATGGGTTTCCTTCGGGTCCTCCGGTTTCCCCCACAGTCCAAAAACATGCGCTATAGGTGAATTGTGGAAAGTAAATTGGCCGTAGTGTATGAGTGTGTGTAAATGAATGTGTATGGGTGTCTCCCAGTACTGGGTTGCGGCTGGAAGGGCATTTGCTGCATGAAACATATGCTGGAATAGTTGGCGGTTCATTACACTGTGGCGACTTCAGAAATAGAGACTAAGCCGAAGGAAAACTAATGAATAAATGAATTTTCAGAGAGGTTTGATTTGTGTCACAGGTGTGCTGACAGCTTCAGATGGATTAGATGTTGTTAGTATCATCATTAAAATGCATTTGAAATGCAAAATTCTACTGATATTTTAGCAAATTGAACAAAATTGCTCGAAAAAAGATTTGTTGATCTCACTGAACGAGACTCAAAAACTTCCTTAACTAACTTAGTTAGAAGTACATCAACATACTGAAATTAAAATCTCAGCCACTTCTGGTTTGCGCAGACTTTAACCATAGTATAAGTGCAATAATTGACTTTAGTTCATTGAATAATTGGAAAATAATGAAGTGTAATGGTCTCTCCAACTGTGGCGTATATAATTTTTCTATTAATTCAATGGCCCGTTATCATTCATTCATTTTCCTTCAGCTTTGTCCCATATTTATCAGGGGTCGCCACAGCGGAATGAACCACCAACTATGCATATGTTTTACACAACGGATGCCCTTCCAGCCACAACCCAGTACTGGGAAACACCCATACAATCTCACATCTCACACATGCACTTATACACTATGGCCAATTTAGTTCATTCATTTTAACTATAGCGCATGCCTTTGGACTGTGGAGGAAACCGGAGCACCTGGAGCAAAACCTACGTGAACACAGGAAGAACATGCAAACTCCACACAGAAATGCCAACTGCCCAAGCCGGGACTCAAAGAAGCGACCTTCTTGCTGTAAGGCGACAGTGCTAACCACTGAGCCACCGTGCCGCCCGTTGTCAATTATTGCCTTCATTGTGGGATGAAGTCACGTCACACTTGTCCATCTGTCCAAACACAAATAGTCTTACTGACTGACAGTCTTGACATCAACGATGATACATATTTTCTGCTGTTTTTCTCCTGTCTTTGCATTTAGAATAGTTTTTCCAAAGCATCTTCAAAACAGGCTTTCACCATTTAAATTTTAAATATGTACGCAGAGTTTATTGTGGATTAGCGATCCATCAAGCTGCAACAGTGTGTTATTCTCCAGCAATGATAATACACTCCACCACACTCTCTGGAAAGAGTGAGGACCACTTCACTTTCTCAAGCACTCCAGCAGCGCTTTCAGCATGCCACTTAAAACTAATTAGCAGCTTCATATTTCAAAAATATGTCAGGTGGACCTAAACAGGAGGAGGCTGGACCCTTGGTTAAAGAATTCATGGTGGTTTACTCTCAAGGCAGAGCTATGGAGCATTCGCAGAGTCGTGCGTGAACTTCAATACTTACAAATCAGAACATCTAAGACAAAAATAAAAATAAAAATACATAAAGACTACACCAGCAATATTGCATCCTCTAAAACGTGCTCAAATTTGACATGCACTTTCTGCCTGTGTACAATCAAACTGTATATATGAAATGTCACTCTTTATAATGTCAGCATTTTACCAAATAAAATGGTACATTTGTAATGCCTGAAAGGAAATAACTGTTGACACCAGCGGGTGCCAGTAGTTTATGATACCGAAACTACTTTTGGTCAGCAGGTATAGAAACTGTAAACAAAGCATCATTTGCATGGCCTTTTCAATCTGAATCATGCTCATCAGTTGGTCTTCGCGCTCTTCATTCCAGACAGCCATGTTGCTACGAAAATATTTGCTTTTTGGAGTGCTCAAGTAAGATGAAGTAAAATTAGAGGAGCCTTAAGTGTCGGTACTTGTTGTTCGTTTGAATCCTGATTTAAATATTTCCTTGTGAACAGCTAAAAGGTGAACAGCTAAAAGGAGTATGGCTTATTTTGATGAACTGTATGATTTAGTGCAAATGGCATTTTACAGTATGAATTAGCAAGTTGTTTTCACCTTTTATTGGATAGGACAGTGGAGGTTACAGGCAGGAAAGTATTGGGAGCAGAGAGAGGTGAAGGGTCGGCAAAGGATCTCGAGCCGAGAATCAAACTCAGGTCTGAGCACCACGGTGCTATATGTTGGTGCACTTAACCACTAGGCTACTGGCACCGACAATTAGCAACTTTTTCACCAATATGTAAAATAGTTACATTTTCCATAGGATTGGGCTGGATTGCCCAACGTTAGCTATGTTTTCATCCAACTATTTGTATTCATATTTTGGAATATTACATAAAAATGCTTAATGGAAATGGCAATATGTGCACATTAACTTATGCCCACAACCAACTTTTTTTTCCAATATGAAAAAGAATATTGCATAATCTACAAAACACATTTAATTAATAAATCCCAGTATGCACATCAAAAAAAGCCATGTGCTTTTTTTTAAAGAGATCTTGTCATAACAAAAATAGGTGAAATGGGACAGCATTAATGGACAAACCAGCAAACTGATCACATTGTAAAATATCTGAAATGTTGTTTTGGCTATTCTAAAATCTCTTGGCCAAAGTTTGTCATCACAGTGGTTCAGTATTATTCCCCTCAGAACTGTCTTGAGCGCTCAAAGTGCCCAAAGAGCATCTTACGCCTCCAAAAGCCATTGCATGTTTGTTGCATTTTGTCTTCGTCTTATGAAGCACACGTAATTTATGAAAAAGGCCCACAGTGTCTTTTCCTATTGCAGCAAATTCTGCTTTTCTTTTTAATATTTGGCACCAGTTTATCAGATTGTGATGATTTTGTTCTCTTTGCATCTTTGGATGGAAACTTTGGATCAAGCTATTGATCCAAAATACTCAATCAAAGCAGATTCATTCATTCATTTTTTTTTTCGGCTTAGTCCCTTTATTAATCTGGGGTCGCCACAGCGGAATGAACCGCCAACTTATCCAGCATATGTTTTTACGCAACGGATGCACTTCCAGCCGCAACCCATCACTGGGAAACATCCACACACACTCATTCACACACATACACTACGGACAATTTAGCCTACCCAATTCACCTATACCGCATGTCTTTGGACTTGTGGGGGAAACCGGAGCACCCGGAGGAAACCCATGCAAACACAGGGAGAACATGCAAACTTCAAACAGAAATGCCAACTGACCCAGCCAAGGCTCGAACCAGCAACCTTCTTGCTGTGAGGCGATTGTGCTACCCACTGCGCCACCGTGCAGCCCCTCAAAGCAGATAATGGTATCCAAATAATGGTGAATTGGCATACAACACAACTAACTAAAATTTACTGACAGCAATTACTGATGATTGTCATTGATTTAAGTGTCATATCTTTCTGACAATTGGTTAAGTGCTTGGGGGGTTACATGATTTTTACCAACAACAACAACAACAACAACAAATTTAATGCCAATACTGGCTTTTTGGGGACTTCAAATTTTAAAGTGTGCATGTTTCGAAGAAGCTGCAGTTACAGTATTGTACTGTGATGCAAATGTGTATGTTATGTACAGTCTATAGGCACGGGTAGCTATTTTTTCATCCAAGGATGTGAATTAGACTTACAGGATGTGCAAAACTGGAATATCACATAAAACATTTGCAAATAAAGCATCGAGTCAAATCGTCACTTCCTGATAAACTGGTGCAAAACGTCAAAACGAAAAATGAAATTTGCTAATTTTGCAGAATTTCTTATATAATAAACAACTTACACCTCACACAGTCCACAACATTCTGCTTAAAAGTTTTTTTGCATGAAGTTTTTCCGGATCAATGTGTAGAAAAAGGTTGATGACCTGCAAATGCAAATTGACTCACTGAGTAGGTGGGACTTTTAGAAAAGCAGAATTTTCACCGTTACCCTAGTACGCAAAGCGGTGCTTTGACAACTTTTACACCTGATTGTCATGGAGAATAAAGAAAGTAAACATGTATTTAAATGTTTTCAAATAGTGTTCTCAACACCAAATATAAGAGTGCAGAGAAAAGAGATACGGGTCTTCCTCTGCTATTCATTATTCATAGTCTTGTCCTTTTTGTCTGTTTGCAATTTATAAATATTTTATACATTTTATTCATAAATACATGTCATCTCCTGATTTAAATGTTTAGAAGCTTTGGCGAACACCAAAGGCACCCAAATAAAAGGTGTGCATGTTTAAATAAACCAGCACATTTTTCCGCTGTTCACTGACATTTGGCTTTGAAAAACATCAGCAGCAATGATAGTAACACGCACAGTATGAAAGCCTGTGACATGGGAACTTGTTTTAAACAAGCTGCAGGTGTAGACGTGTCATAGATGTGACAGTCAGCTGCTCAGACCTGCCATCAGTCATTCTGAGCTGTTCTATGTTACTCTGTTTTTTTATGCAATGCTAACACCTGTGGAGCACGCCAAGCCAAAGTCAACAGTTCAGGTTGGAAAGTGAGATGAATGCCGGGTCACAGATCCAAAACAAACACACAGAAAAACAATCAGGGAACAGGCATCACAGCCCATCCCATCTGTGCGTTTCCGGGCCCACGTATTGCACAGAACTCAGGAGCACAGACACTTCTTTGAAAGCGTTTTGAGGTGCAGGTGGGTTGAGGGTCTTTTTAAAAGGTACACTTTACTGTAACAGCAGTAACCGGACACTGTCAGGATCCTGCTTTTAGTTGACTGGATGGCATGTGCAGGAAATGGTAAGTACTGAGGGAGGTGTACACCTCACACACATGAAAAGGTGCTCTGATCTGTCCCACAACAGGCACACAAGGTCTGACCTAGATTCCCCCATCCTGAAAAAAGCTGCTCTGCCAAGTAAGGCAGGGTGGGAAGGGCTGAGCTGTGGCGCGTAGCTTTGCCCCATCTCTCTCTCTCTCTCTCTCTCTCTCTCTCCCAAACATGGGCGGAGTGTAGCATGGCCTTTTCAAACTCGCCCGGCTGGCAAGCAGACTGGCTTTTGGACGCAAGCAATGCTGTTTTGAACTGCTGCCAAATGAGACAGCCTCTGCCGGCGCAGCTGAAACTTTTTACAGCCTCCCCTCACTTCGACAGGAAGAGACACAGGGAGCAAATTTGTAGGAGAGGAGGAAAAAAGCACAAAATAAATCTTTGTAGTGTCTGCAACTAAGGCACTGCATCAAGGATTTCCTCCTGTGCTTTCACGCTCCCCTACTTTGGCAAGGCGCCATGCGAAAAGATGTTTAAAAAAGACTCTTTTTTTTCTCTCTCTGGGAGGACTGAACGGGGGACGGATGTGCTAGGAAGTTCAGCGAGTTCAGTAAATGAGAAATATGTAAATGTATCAATAACAAAGGAACTGTGACGTCACGCACTGTGCTGCCCAGGACACTGCCTGCGAGCAGAAGGGACAAATGTGGACTCTTTTGACAAGATGCCATCTGCGTGTCATAAAGGGTGATCCTTTTTTACATCAGACCATGTGAAGCCTGCCACTGCAACAAATGACACGTTGTGCTCACTTCCTCTTTCATGATAAGGACCTGGCGACAAACTTTTGGTGGTGTGACTTCACTGCACACTGCTAGAATTTTCTCAGTGCTTATTTGAATGGCATTTTGCTACTCATAACTAAATGACTGCATGCCAAGCGCAGCTTAGGTGACAATGTCACCCTAATGAATCAGTCAGGCAAGTGGGATCAACCAAGTGTGGTGTCTTTCAAGGCTCTTTGAGGAAGTACAATGGACTGCTCATGTCATGTTTCCCTGATAAAGAAACTCAAAACGCAGGCGGTTGCAGAACAGCCTCTGGATGTGTGTAATGATTAGCGAGGACTATAACTGGAAGGCTCAAACTACCTGGGACGGATGCCAAATGCTGACAAAGACAATCACTGCATTCTTAGGGGTGAGCAAAATCAACTCTTCATCCTCTCACACTTCTTTTGGGATGGTTATTTATATTACTCCAGAAGCCAAGCATTGGTTAATTGCTGAAGGGGTTGGTCACATGCTGGGATAAAGAGCATGAAAAAAATCACGCAAGTAGTAAGTATTAACCTTTTCTGAATAAGATGTTTCTCTGTTTCTCGCCTCTTTTTCTTGGACCCGTTTTAGTCAAGTCTTTTCCAAAAGTTTCTGCCTGGAGAAACCATCATCAGGAAACAGAGGCACATGCTAACTCTCTTGCATTTCCATAAAAATGAGTTTGCCCCATTTTGCGGACATAGCAATAACTATACCTTTATGACCACATTGCAATTTCTGCATCGCAAACCTTGATCTCTGCTTTTCTTTTAAGTTGCTCAGAGTCCCCTTCTTTCTCCACTTCCTCTCTCCCTCACTCAGCTTCTGTCTTTCACTTTGCATCCTGTGCCAAAGTGGGCAGGGAGAAAGAGCTTGTGGTGAGGCGGGTGAAACGGAGGCCGCTGTACATGCTCTTTCTTCAGCCACAACCCCGTGAAAGAGCATGTTTGGTGGCAGCACGTTTCTAGGTCTCTCTACCCGAGATAGGCGTACTATGTGCATGAGTCTCCTCTTCTCGCCGCCATCACCCTGCTTTGTGTTTTTGACGTTGAAGCCTTCTTGAAGCCTGCAGGTATTCCGCCCTATTTTAAAATATTTTTTAGACTTCATAATATCCCATGAATTTTATTAACTTTGTTAAGCAATCTTTTAAAGCATCGTTGTCGATTCTTTCACTCAGCTGGCTCTCTTGTTCACTGTTGTCTTCCTCTTGTAAACGTGTCTGCTTCACCTCTGAGCCCATGCCTCGGATTCCGCCATTTCTACAACATTAAATGACTTTCGGCCAAGTAATTGTTGATGATCGTTGTATTAATGTTTTTTTTCATTTGCCTCTGTTATATGTTGTTTTTCAAAAATACTAAGACATTTTAACAATTTGCTGTGCATTACTTCGGACAGCGTGTATGTTCCCTCCGTTTTGGGTTGTTTTGTGCAGTTGATTGTGGGGTTTAAGTTTGTTTTGAACGCATTTGATGGTTTAAACATTCTGATAGTGTTTGGTTGCTTGCTTAACGCTTCTGAATGGATATTAACACACTGATCTTATATTTGTTTAATTATTTATCTTTTAGTTTTGGTTGTGATGACTCATGATGGCCTATATAATGCTCCATTAGTCAAACATATATTGTAAAATATACCTTTTGCATTTGTCTGATAGATTAGTACCTGTTTTGTACTGTATATCTAGAGCTCAGCTGCAGGGCATACTTTACATATACATTTAAGAAAGCATAACGTTCATCTTGTATGTACAGTTCGAGATCATTTGGTTATTTGTTGGGGAATGAGATTTACATAATCAAATAACTTATTTTTATGTTCAGCCGGTATTCTATCAAAATGTAGGATTGTCCTGTTTTGTTCAGTTGCTTTTTTCTCCCTGTTGGTTTTGCAGTGCAAATTAGATGAATGCCAAAGCAATCGAGTAACGCTAGTTTGGGAAATAAAACAAAAAAGTGCAACTGTGAAGGAAGTAATTGTATGTATTCTCAACAAAATGACATCAGTTGTGCAGATAGGGGGGACAAACCGATGAAATGGCTATGGACAGAAAGAAATAGATTGATATTAGATTTAGTAAGTGATTAACATTAGAATATGGTTGCAGTTTATTGACATGATACATTTTAACAAGTATGTTTCTTTTGAGAAATTAATTTACAACAGAGGGAACGGCTTTCTTCGAAAAAAAGGTTGAAATCGTTGTGGTTGTCATTACAAGGTGGTTATGACAGCACTTGACCACTGAAATTGAAAATGCATCGATGATTATGAATTAAACCCAATTCACATCTTTCAAAAAATTACAAAGGCAAGCTCTCAAGATGGCGTCGACGTGCCACGTGTTTGTGTTCTACCGTACTAAGTGTATTTTTACTTGAAAGGATTTTTCTGAGTGACTTAAAGGCATTTTTAATGCAGCCTCTATCAAACTGCAAGCTAATTTTGATTCAATAGTTGTGCAAACAAAAGTAGAAATGCTGTGAAAAATGTTTGCGTTTGGTTGAAATAGCACATGATGTGCTGATGTTAGTTGTTTTAGCTATAGATCCCGAATTTTTCTTTGTTAATGTTCTCTTTTGTGCATTATTACTCGTCAGCAAAAGGACCGAGGGCATGTAATTTGCTGCTTTCCATGGGAAAAACTGTGCAAAGAAGCACAAAAGTTTGCATATACATGTTTATTTTGCTCAGGGACAGAGAGAGATGGCAACAAGGAAAAAAAGTGGAGCGAGGGAGGGAGGAAAGGAGAGCATTTCCTCCACCCCCTGTTCTCCTCAGATGAACTTATCATGTAGCTTCATATTTTTTCTCTCTCCCTCGGTTTTTTTCCCTTTCCCATACAGCCCCACTCCCTCATACATTTACTGTAGCTGACAATCTGATGCACTCTTGGCTCCGACCCCACATTAGCAAACAGGAAGTTTGAAAACAAACACACTTTAACCCTAAAAATGCCAATGCTAGAATCCAGCACTAGTTTAGCCAAGAATTTTGACTTCAGATATAAGGACGAAGTGTTTAAAACGAAAGACTTGATGGTGGAAAATTCACTGCAGGTGAAAAAACTGCTGTTTGGCCACAAATGCGCAGACACGCAGCATATGCTCCGAGCCTATTAGTTACACGGCCCCAGACGGGGACAGAGATCTAAGTCTAATCTGCAAGGTCTTTGTATAAACAAGGCAAGGCAGAATCCTTATCGTCGAGTTTCGATGAGTAACAGCAGGCTCTCCGGAGAGACCGCGTGACAGAGTCAGCCAAGGTCAAGCCAAGCCCAACTTCCTGTTTTTTGGGGACCGCTATTTTTGCAGTGAGGGCGTTTCTTTCTGGTGGAGGTTGATGACAGGGATCATAAGCAGAATGATTAATGACATTTCAGAAAAAGAAAAAGCTTGCTGAATGTGTACAAAGGCAAAAAATGTGTTTCATGTGTAAACACTAGTTGCACTTCGAGACTAAAATGCTTGATTTGTTCTCACCAATGCAAAGAATGCTGATCCACAGCTGTGCAAACAAAAGATTACAGATGCAAAGATAGCGATGGACACTATTAATAGTAAAAAGCGCGAAACATCCGTTGTTTGTGCAACCCATATCTCTGATATGCCTGACACATACTTTTGGCTAATTTTCAGTTACGCGGACGCCAAAGGGATTTTCAATGGGGAAGCTCCCCTCCTACATTACATTAACACTGCACAAAGGCATTGTCTTATGTTCGCCCCTTTTTAATATATTTTTTTTAATTGTGGCCTCTTAGTCTTCCTTTGCCAACATCCCCCACCCTTCAATGCTCTACCCACCATCCTCTCCTCTGTTCATTGAAATGCAGCCTGGCATACAGGCTCTGCCCCTTTCTTGGCACCAGACTCAGGGACTCGGCGACGGAAAGGAGGGGAGAAAATTAAAATGAAAACAAGAATATGAACCACTTTTTCAATCGCTAAACTTGTGCCAAACACTCAGGATCTAACGCAAGATTTTCGATGTCCATTTTCGGCTGTGCGATTTAAGCAAATTTTGTAATCACATATGGTGTTGGCAGCCATAACGCAGTGGGAGGTTGCGTTCAGCAGGCTAATTGATTTGCCTGTTTACCTCCTGCGATTGGACAGCCACAAGGGCTAACGGCTGTGTTCTTTGATCGCTAGGTAAGATAGAAGGCCTTTTGTTGATCTCGCTCGATTTGTTTACCTCATTCTGATATGCAAAATCCAAAGAGATGCAGGCAAGATGTTCCTTTGTGGCTATAAATTGCTTGGTTTATGATTATGCCAAGAGGTGGTATGGCATAGGTGATGCGTAAACAAACACATGCACTTAAAAATGGCAGCCATTTATCGAGAGGGCTTTGGTTGTTGCTGGGCAGATGGGTAATCTTTCTGTTTAATAGCTACTTTGAGAAACAGGTTTTATGAGATCGTTTAAACGAATGCAATTATAACGCCTTTATGATGTTTTCCATATATTAGAGACAGATTCTGTTCAAAAACTTAGTGAGCTGCCTACACTTTTAAGGCATCAAAGAGGTGAATGCTCATTTTAGCTCAGTTCTAAGGCATTGCATGTGCCCTTCATGGACAATGCAATCCCTGAATGCATTGCAAGCTCATGTTTATTTAAAATAAATACGCTATTTAACAAATCAAATGTTGAAAATATTTTAGTGAAGAAGTTGGTGTATTGTTATGGACTCCCATATTTAAAAAAAAGTATTATAGTGTTTTTGAACCATACTGTAAATTGTGTTATACTGTATACATTGTAGTATTTACAACACAGTCATTGAATGGTACAGCATGCTGTTGTATTAACTATAGTGAAATGATAAATAATTGTATTAAATGTAATACATCATTTAGCGTGCTTCAGTTTTTACTACAATAAACTGTGGTACATTATAATATAAAATTACATATACAGTACTTCCAGAATACTATATGCCAATTTGTTTATATTTTTATAGTTGCTGTGTTACCATAGAGACTACAGAATTACCACAACGTATTAGTTCAAGCACTTTACTATAGTTTGGTTCAAAAACACTATAGTATTTACTATAAATTGTTATAGGTTTTGTTCCTGTGGGACAGCATTAACATAGCAACATGTTAACATCCAATGTACTGATATAAATTGTGAAATGAGTTTGTGACCTTTATAATAGTTACATTGCTGCCTATGTAGGGGGTAGCAAAATGACGAGGCAGTTCACCAGATAAAAAAACATTTTGCCTCTAAAGGCGACTGTACAATATATTTATTCATATAAAGATTGTTTAATACTGAGTGAAGTCACAGACTTATTTTGGCTATAAATCATATGTATCCTATGGACTAAATCTGACTTAAAGTGAATAAACATTTGACTTATTAAAATTAGGACAGTAATGCTGTAAAGTATTACAAGCAGATTTGTTTGTGGTAAGTTGTCTGTGCTAACACTGCGACTGAGTTAAGCTTGCATGCAAGTTTAAGAGTTTAAAATGTTAGCTTCAGTTTAAGAGGCTTGATGTTTAAAAGTCACGCATATGGAAATGCTTGTCACTCTATAGCTAATCAATAACCTCACTAAAATGCCCCATCACAATAAATACAATCTAGTCTTCCAGGAAAAATATTAATGTGAAAGATTTAGTTTTCGAGAATAACACTTTTAATATCACTTGATATTGTTGCCTTATTGATAGTCATTCATTCATTTTCTTTTCGGCTTAGTCTCTTTATTAATCTGGGGTCGCCACAGCGGAATGAACCACCTATTGATAGTCATTATTAGTTTATTATTCATTCATTTTCCTTCGACTTAGTCTCTGATTTATCAGAGGTTGCCACAGTGTAATGAGCCGCCAACTATTCCAGCATATGTTTTATGCAGCAGATGCCCTTACCGCCACAACCCAGTGGGAAACACCCATACACTCTTGCATTCATACACACACTTATACACTACAGCCAATTTAGTTCATCCAATTCACGTATAGCACATGTCTTTTAGACTGTGGGGAAACATTAGAACACGGGGAGAACATGCAAAAACTCCAACACAGAAATACCAACTGACCCAGCCGGGACTCGAACCAGCGACTTTCTTGCTGTGAGGCGACAGTGCTAACCACCGCGCCTTATTATTATTTGTAGTTTTATTTTTATTACTACAATGAATTAATCAGTCAGTAAACACTGTCTGTTATATGATTTATTTTCTACCCTAAAGCCTGTTTCCTTGTTGTGTGATCATTTTTGATGTACTTAAGACTAATTTAACAGGCAATTAAAGTAATATGTCAGTTATTAATGGAAATCTGCTTACAACATAATGCTGTATTGCTGGAAATTTTTGGCAATAATAAACGTTTTACATCATTTTGTCCTTTAGTGCTATGCAGAACAATCAAGTATAGTTTTTATCACGGATTTTATGAGCTCATTTTATTAAATAAAGTGTTACCAGATGTATCTAACTGACAAAGCCATCAAAGGACTACTTAAATATTTCTATAATATCTATTTTATGACACCAGATTCAGTTCCACCCACACTGTCACCACCGAAAGCAACATAATCTCTAATACTCTCTTAAGCAACCATGTCATAAAAAGCAGGACAGTTGTGTCTAATTTGCATTAGCATTACATATTTTTAAAAAACCCACTAAAGAGGCCATTTGCATATGAAAAATAAAAATATCTAAGCGCCACTAAAATGGACTTAGCTATCTGGCAAAGCACCAGAAGCACTGGTTGTTCTCCATCAAGGCGATTACCACATATTGAGGAACAGAAGGGCAGACTAGTTCCCTGTGTAATCTAAAAATGATCTAAATGCCACATCTGTTAGATCATATTAGCATATTTTCCTTTTTCACGGCTGAGGCATCAAACATTGTCTAAAAAAGTATAGCCGGCACAATAAACCACCTTATGTGATAAAATCTAAGGTTTATTTCTTTAGTTTACATCATAGTTATACAGTCATGTTATTTTTTATTGACTGATAAAACTGGTGGTGTGAACATTATTACCTTGTAAAGTGAGTAATGCACTTGCAAAGATGTGAGATTATAGTTGTTAAAGGTCACATGAAGTGCGCTGAAATGTCTAGCTTTGTTTGATGTGTGACGTAATTTCAAGTGAAGATTGAAAATAGGTTTGGGACATATCGAGAAGCTCCATGCTCTTTTGAGAAACAAAAATAGCCGATGATTTGTTTATAGCACAGCTCAGCCAGCCATCTTGCTCGGTCACTCTCCTCATATACTAGAAACCATTTGATTGGTCTTTAAATCTAATGAGAAGTTGAAGTGCACGGTGATGTCATATTGAGAAACTGCAAATTTTGAAAGCTTGTATTTTTTAAATGTCAATTTTGTGTATAAATAACCTTAAGGGATATTTCACCCCAAAATGAAAAGTTTCGCACTATTTACTCAGACTCAAGTGGTTTCATACCTTTGTGAGTTTCTTTTTTTTCTGTTAAACACTAAATAGGATATTTTGAGAAAGGCTGAAAATCTGTAACCATTGGCTTTCTTCAAAAATGTTTTCTTTTGTGTATATCAAAAGAAAAACATTGTGAAAAGTTTGAAACAATTAAAGGGTGAGTAAATCATAACAGAATTGTCAGTTTTGGGTAAATTGTCCATTAAAGACAAACATTATGACCCAAAAAAACAGTACAATTTTGATTTCAGCTTGTTAATACCAAGAATAATAGCTAGATAATTATATTAGTAGATTATATAATTTTGTTTATCCTAAACATGCACATTTGTCTTGAAATTGGACTTTTTTTTAATGCTCAAGCTCTCTATAGGAGCTTTGAGATCAGTCGCCAGGAACAATACAGTTTTTCAATGTCATTATTTCTATTTTCTGTCACATTTAAAACTATTTTAATAAATAAATAAAGATACATATAATAATAAGATATAATAATAAGCAAAGGCTGTTGAGCAAATTTTGTTGTATGTACTAAAGTTGTACTAGGTACTAATGTTTATGTTTAAGACACTTTCGGTGCAAAAGTGTAACTTTTGAAATAGACAGCTCACATTAAAAATGCTAAATTAATTAATACTAAATACTGTTGTTTTTGACTCATACTGTTGTAAATTGTATGATACTACCATTATAGTATTTACCACCCATTGTTATTGAATGCTACAGCATACATACTGTTGTATTAACTATAGTGAACTGATAAGCTGTAGTATTCTTCAGTTTTTATTACAGTAAACTATGGTGTATTGTAGTAAAATACCATATAGTTGTAGAAAACTACAGTATTGGGTCAACTTTCCAGTACCACAATTAACTAATTAATAGATTAATCAATAATTAATCTATTAATTTACTATGGTATAGCTCAAAAACACTTTAATATTTATTATATATACGTTTTTCTTCATATGGGAGCATAATGTGTGTCCACAATCTCAACATGCATTTCAACATGTTTTGTAGAGTAACTTGACCTTTACCAGAAGTTAGCAAACCCAATTTGGCACCTCAGCCTCCTGGCGTGCCGTCTCTCAGCTTCTGTCTCCTCCTTTGTGCTCCAGCAGACTGTCTCTGGTGCCAAAACTTCAATCATTGTCCCCCCCGATTGGCCAGAAAGAGCATGTGTATGCTAATTAGTCAAGAGGACTTTTATATGTTAACAAATTGCTGAAAGTCAACACCCTGGAAGCGATTTACATGTTTATTTAGACTTGCTCCACTTTTTAGCGCCACACAATGACTGCTTTTATTGTTATTTTGCTAATGTTTTAGAGTGTCTCCCTTGATCAGTGTTCCTGCTGCAAGTTCTAGATTGAAACAAAACATCTTGTAAAGTGTGTAACAATGAATCTTTAACATCTTTCATGTTATGAATTGATACTTACATGTAAAAAGGCAGATGTTTAGGCTCATCGCACATGCTAACATGCTAATGTGAATGAGTTTCACAGAATATCTTTGAGTTTAGTTGTGTATGAAAGAAGGCTTTTGACTGGAGGATGAATCTTGGCTTTCTTGTGGTTGTGCTGATGCCAGGCGTCCCCCAGTGCATTGAGGGGGAAGCCCTTACTCTTGCTAACAGCCTCTGAGAACAGTAAATGCGTGAATGGCTTTTTCAGGCACACCTCACCGAGGTTGTAAGGAATGCACAGGACTCGCACCCTAAAATGGCCGAAACGGCGCCATTTTGTATTTGCAGAATAGCAGAATAAGCTTTGTTGAAGCTACTGGAGACAGCTGGGGAAGCCATGTTTTACATCGTTTGTTTACTTCAAAAGCGTGGCTTACGCAATGTTGTCTTGTTGGAATGAGCTCAGTTTTTTTGGCAAAACGGGCGCGAAGTCCTGGCGAAGGATCAAGACTTTTTTTCTTCGTGATCCAATGCCAGCCTCGCTAGAATGAGTGAGTAATTTCTTTGGCTTTCAAAATTAGCGCTTCCCTTTTAGCCTGCATCCTGGTTCGATCCCTCACAGCTTTTCCCTGGTCTTTTTCATGTTTGATGGTTTTTATGACTCAAATAAGCACCGCTGGCTCAAGTCTGGAGGACACACATGCCGAGCTTTCAGCTACTGTTGTTTTTCTGCATGTACAGAGAAATCAGAAGCTGGGTGATCTGTGACAGAAACCTTCTGATGGCTGACCGTTGATGTCTTGATGCCAAACTGGCTCTTTCTGACTCCATGCAATGGAAAATAATGCCAAACAAAGTGGCAAATGCACACAGATGTCATCTCACAACCAACTTTAGGTATTTTCTGAGCCATATGTGTGGCTGGTTTTTAGGGGATGTTTTTAGTGGATTAAGTCAGTTCTCAAATTCAAACATGGTGTCCAAAAAGAGGAATCACAGCTGTTATTCAACTACTAATGTTTGACAAAGGTAATATTTAATATATTATACATGTAGTTGAATGTGGGGCCTCACGGTGGTGCAGTGGATAGCACGATCGCCTCACAGCAAGAAGGTCGCTGGTTCGAGCCTCGACTGGGTCAGTTGGCATTTCTGTGCGGAGTTTGCATGTTCTCCTCGTGTTGGTGTGGGTTTCATCCGGGTGCTCCGGTTTCCCCCACAAGTCCAAAGACATGCGCTACAGGTGAATTGGGTAAGCTAAAATTGTCCGTAGTGTATGTGTGTGAATGAGTGTGTGTGGATGTTTCCCAATGATGGGTTGCAGCTGGAAGGGCATCCGCTGCGTAAAACATATGCTGGATAAGTTGGCGGTTCATTCCGCTGTGGCGACCCCAGATTAATAAAGGGACTAAGCCGAAAAGAAAATGAATGAATGAATGAATGTAGTTGAATGTTCCTGCGAAATGTGTATTCCTTTTCAAATATATTCCAATTGATGTTTAAATGTGCTTTTCCCAGTGTTTCCAATAATATGTTTTGCTTCTGAAGAAAGTCTTATTTCATTCATTCATTCATTAATTTTCATTTCGGCTTAGTCCCTTTATTAATCTGGGGTCGCCACAGCGGAATGAACCGCCAACTTATCCAGCATATGTTTTACGCAGCGGATGCCCTTCCAGC
>CAIGQW010054382.1:3200668-3217387 GCA_903798125.1 Danio choprae
ACTGGGTCTGTGCGTCAGTGATTCTTCACTCTTCTGCTTGCATTCTCCGCCAGTGTCAGAGGGTGAAGAATCACACGAAGATTGTGTGGATTAAAGTGTAGGCCCCAGATGGTGAATTTATTAACAATAGTGACAAGCAAGGAAGAAAAGTGACTTCTCCAATACACCACTAGAATCTGATATTTTTGATTTATTTCTTTATTTTTAACTTGAAGGTTTGCATATGTGCATTTCCAGTGCTGATTTGAAAACTTCACAAAAGAAAGATTTATTGCACTGTATCTCGTAGATGACTTACGTTACCTGTGTGACTTTTTGTGGAGATGCAGAGACATTTGATAAATCTGTGAATGTTCTCTGGGTAACAAAATTTCTCTTTTTTTGTATGGTGTAGAATATGATTGAATAACTTGAACATTTGCTTACGACATTGCTTCCCTTTTTATTATGAGACACCCCTATTATTACCATTAGCCTACTTGTGTGTGTTTTTTAAATAGATTTCCTGTGACAAATGTGGGTGTTGGTTCCATATGGCCTGTGTTAATTATCCAGCCACAGAAACTAATTACAAATGCTTTTCCTGTGATTAAAACAAACTGAATTGTAAAGACGTATTTATTTATTTTCTTGTGTATATTTTTGGAAATTGTTGTACCTCTAAAATTCATTCATTGATTCATTTTCTTTTCGGCTTAGTCCCTTTATTAATCTGGGGTCGCCACAGAGGAATGAACCGCCAACTTATACAGCATATGCTTTACGCAGCGAATGCCCTTCCAGTTGCAACCCATCACTGGGAAATATCCATACATACCCATTCACATTCATACACTACGGACAATTTCGCTTACCCAATTCACCTATACTGCATGTCTTTGGACTTGTGGGGGAAACCGGAGCACTCAGAGGAAACCCACGCAAACACGGGGAGAACATGCAAACTCCACACAGAAACACTAACTGACCCAGCCGGGGCTCGAACCAGCGACCTTCTTGCTGTGAGGCAATTGTGCTACCCACTGCGCCACCGTGCTGCCCGTACCTCTAAAATATAAAATTTAAACATATCCATGGCTTACATGCTGTCTCAAATAGGCCTGTGCTAAAATGTATGCGTATTACTTATGGGGAAAAAAAATGCATTTCATATTTAGAAATACATACTTTTAGAACCACTTTGCTTCCCATACATCCAATTGTGCTTCACAAGTACGTTGTTTGTGATAATATGTATGGAATGAAAGACATGTAGTTTAATTGCGTAAAGGGAAACAGACATTCAGAGGGGACCAGAATCGACTGCTACTTCGATTCTGCTTCAACTAAAGCAAACTTCCACTTTATATTCATTCAGCTTTTCACATTGTCTGAGTTCCATTTGTGTCTGTCACTTTTAGGCTACAATGAATGTCATGTTTTATCTGTTCTTAGTGTAATTAACCTATTTTTATTTTTTTCTTTGCCTTGACTATGTTGGGTCTATGTTGCATGTTTTGTCTGTGTTGTCTTTGTGTTGTCTATTTAATGTGTTTATGTTTATCTTGTGTCTGAGCAGATTGCTCAACCTGTTTTTGTGCCTGCCATGTGCTCCTCTGTTCCTCCTTGTTTCCAATTGCCACACCCCCTTGTTTAGCCCTCATTTAGTTCTAGTTTGTGTAAATATTTCCAGCTTGTCCTTGTATTCTTTCTTCCCTTTACATAGTGCTCTCTTTCCTCGTGTCTTTGCCAGTTCATTGTTGTTTCAGTCTGAGCTCTCTGATTGGGAGTCTGTGGTGTGGTTTGTTATCTTTGTTTTTATGCTTCCAGTGTCCACCCTATGCAATTTACCCTTTATCTAGTTTCCTTGTTTTACTAATTATATTCCTTATATTGTTTGTTTAATATAGTAGCTTTAAGTGTTTCATTTTCTTTATTAGTTTTATTTCTTCATGCTTTTATTTCAGTAAGTGAAGTCTAACTTAAGTTCTCTTTGTTTTTTTTTTCTACAGTTTTAGTATTTCCTTTTGTTTTTTTGTTTAGTTCCCCCGGTCTGTCTTTGTGTTTTGTGTCTTGCCCCTGTCCAGCTCTGCCTGCTGTGAGTCAGTCTCTGGCTGCTAGTGTCCTTCGTCAGGCTGCTACTGGTGAGATGACTACTCTCCAGGATCTCTGGTCTGCAGTGCCTCTTCCAAGGCCTTCACCACCTCCTGCCCGGCCTGGCCATCCCTGCTTGGTCTCCTAGCCTCCTGGCAAGCTATGGCTTCCGACAACGCTTTCCAGCACTACTCCTTTTGTCTGTCTGCTCCAACCAGGACTTCCCAGCACTACCCCATCCATAACCCTTTGAACTGTTCTACACTTAACCCTTATGTTACCATCACTTTGTCAATAAACACTTCACCCTGCACTTATTCTGTGTTTTGGTCCTCCTTCCTGAATTCTTAAACAAATGAAACTCCACAATCCAGAGACGTTTGGAAGATAATTTAGCCCAATTATGTGGCCATGCTACTCTCTCTGTGTATTGCTTCCTTTCATGTATTGCTTCCTTTCATTCCTTTTCATTTCTCCATACTATTCTTAAAAACATACACACACCAATATGTTAAGAGGAATAAAATCGACTGACAGCATGGTAAAACATGTCTCTCATGGTATTGTCATTTAGATACTTGCCTTTCATACACAAATCAGAGAAGGAACCATTTCAAATCTTCAAAGTGAGACCAGTGTGAATCTAGTGAGGTCTTCTTGGTGGCTAGAAAAGGGCTGCCCATGTAGGACCAACACTAATGAGCCAATGTTTAACTATTGACCAAACTCTCAAGGGCACTGCTCTGGACCTGAATTGCAGGGGTGTCAATGTCAATTCCTAGAGGGCTGGAGCCCTGCAGAGTTTAGTTCCAGCCTTGCTTCAACGCACCTATCTGTAGGTATTAAACAAGCCTAAAGCACTCAATTAGTTGGATCAGGTGTGTTTAATTAGGATTGGAACTAAACTGTGCAGAGCTCCAGCCCTCCAGCAATTGACTTTGACACCTGTGCATGGGATTAGTGTGGACTGCTAGTGTTGGCTACTAATATAGCCCGCAGCTGTGGCCTGGGCTTTCCCCGCACTGGGCCTGTTTAAATTTGATGTGGGCTTGCCTTAGCCTGCAGTGCCCACAATAAGCTATCATGTGCCCTGCACAATCATGGAATGAATTTTACCACAGTTACCACACCTAAAGAAATTGTGTTGTATTTCAAGACATATGTTGGGTTTTTGTCCTCAAACTGCTCCAGTGTGTAGGGCTAGTCTCTTACAAATCTCGTCCAAGGCCCTTTGTTTTGTTTTCATTTTATTTTTGATAGGATGTGAAATAATTCAAATCATTCAGCATAGTGATAATGAGATGCAATGAGGCCAAGACCTGCCTGGAAGTACTTTAACTTTGTTTATCTGAAAATAACTGCACACCCTCGGAATGTCAATCAGAATAAGAATTCAACAACACTGTAGTACAGTGGTTAAACAAAGACCTGTCCAGCATTAAGCAGATTTAACAACAGATATACCCAGCATGCAGTGTAGGTTTTGTTTTGTGTAAAAAATATTGATCTTTACGCAGATGATTTGTAAATAGTTTTAAATGTTAATTTAAGGGTATCCTGGGGGAAAAGGTTGGGAACGACTGTACTAGAATACTACCTAGTATAAACTGCCAACTATTTCATACTATTAAATGCTTCAGGTGGGAATGTGTTTTTTTGTTGGAGTGCCCACTCTTTAGATACCACAGCAGCCTCCTCAAATTGCTTGTCTCATTGTCTTTGCCTCTGGTCATACTGTAGATCAGAAGAAGAAGATTAGGCATCAAATACAATTTATTTAGCTGCGAGATTATTTCTCTCTATTATCAGGGTATCATTGAAACTTCACTCACTCCATCTGCTGGTCAGTGTTTGGAACTGCATCATGCTTTGTATCACTGATAGCAGCAGGCCTTATATTGACTGACAGGTAACCCTGATCAATACAGTGGGCTACATCTCTCATATAGTAATTGATGAGGCGATTCTATTCTATCCTAACTGAAACACCCCCAAAATGAAAAGTTTCCATTACTGGTTAAAAATAGTACTTCAACATGATTGTGAATATAATAATGGTTTCATTCAACAGTCATGTAAACAGAAAGTTGGCTACTTGTATTGCAGAAAAAAAATGCTATAATTTAGCATTTTAAGGTGTAACAAATTAAACAAAACTTGCAACAGTTTGTGCGGTTTCAACAGCAGGCCAATGACATATGATACACATAACATCTTGCCCTATTCAACAATCATTAACAGTTCTGTTGTAGTGGCGGTTTTCCAGAGTACACATGCTTTGCATATGTGGCCATATGTGCGTGAATATGTACATGGTGAGCTTGTGTTAAACTGCCATCCGCTGGAGCACAGGCCTTTGTCAGATATATTATCATATCATCATGAGCTCCTCGTGATGAGACTTATCAGTGTGAGAATTTAAGAGGCTGTTAAACAAACATGGTCAGCTTTATTGCAGAATGAAAAATCCAGGAACATAATATGAATGGTAAACATTTAATGCAAAAATATTTACAGCATTAATTCTTCCACTACAAAAGTTTATCATTTTATTGAGTACGCATATTGACAAGTCAGTGGTAAATGTGTGCTTTATAGGGGTTGTCTGGCCAAAAAAATAACAACTCCAATAAATTTGATGTAGGTGACATTTTTTTCCTCAGAACATGAACGGATATTTCAGCTGAAACTGTAGTCTTTGGTGATACATAAAATGAAAGTCAATGGTTATGGGGTTTTGAGCATAAAACAATCATATAGTCAAAACAAAATTAACACCCATGATCCTGATGATACATTGAGGCCTTGTAAACAGATAAAATAGTCTATGCAAGAAACTTATCATTATTTACGTCATTACTACCTTTAAACCACAGTGTCATCAAACGTCTTAAGTGTGTTTACAACAGCCTGGAGTATGAATTTTCATTATATCCATTATACAGAAGTAGGATGAAAAGAAAACTTTCAAGCCTTTCCCTCAGAAACAGATTCATATAACAACCCACCCCCAAACACACACACACACCCCTCTATTGTCATTCATTCATTCTTTTTCATCCATTTTTTCGGGGCCTGGTTGCAGGGGCAGCAGTCAGGAGAGAACCCCAGACTTCCCTCTCCCCATACACTTCCTTCAGCTCCTCTGGGGAATCTCGAGGGGTTCCCAGGCCAGCCAAGAGACAGTCCCTCCAGTGTGTCCTGGGTCTTCCCTGAGGCCTCCTCCTGGTGGGACATGCTTGGAACACCTCCCCAGGTAGGCATCCAGGAGGCATTCGAAACAGATGCCCAAGCCACCTCACCTGACGCTCTACTCCGAGCTCCTCCCGGGTGACAGAGCTCCTCACCCTATCTATAAGGGTTTCCCCTGCAACCCTGAGAAGGAAACTCATTTCTGCCGCTTGTATCCGAGATCTTGTCCTTTCAGTCATGACCCAAAGCTCATGACCATAGGTGAGAGTAGGAACGTAGATTGACCGGTAAATTAAGACCTTTGCCTTTCGGCTCAGCTCCTTCTTTACCACAATGGACTGGTACATCGATTGCATTACTGCTGCCACTGCACCGATCTGCCAGTCAATCTCGCATTCCATCCTTCCCTCACTCGTGAACAAAACTCCCTCTATTGTATGTTTAGGATTCTCTTCAGTTTCTTGCATTGTGAACATTCAATATTTTGTCTGCTGGTTTGTCTGTGGTTCATCTTCATCTGGTCTGCATTGTGCACTTTCACCATATATGTTCAAAAGCCTTTTTGGATTGCATTGCATTTTGTATGCACATTCAGAAGAGATTGGTTATTGAAATAATTGTAACCCACTCAGTCCTACATCCACCCGCTCACTTCAAGTATTGATCGCCCTGATATTTCCTCCATTTCCTAAATGTTTTAACAAAATGTGCACAATATACAGTCCGTACTGTCCACTGTTGTTTACCGATATCTAGTTTGCTGGCTAAACCAAACAGTTATAGAAGAATACAGGACCGACTCAATGACAGCAGAGTAAAACTGCAGCTGTGGCATGTTGAACTTCCTCAGCTCTGCGTGGAGCGGGTGTCAGCCTTTAGGTGTTACGTTGGTGCAGTGACCCGGATAGGAGTGGGAGTTAGAGATATGAGTGTAACAGAGGCCATCTGGTGAATGTTGTGTGGGTAAACGTCATTCCCTTGATCTAAAGAGGTGCTCTAGTGACAGACTTTAGAGATCACGGAGGAGGTCTTTAACCTACTTGTCAAAATCATCAAAATCACTGAAAGCTGAAATCACTGGTTCCAGCCCGGTGCTGGACCGGAGGGGTTACATAAATTCTAGAGCAGACCTAGACAGGTGGTGCTAGGGGAGGTGGATGGTTTAAGCAAACACTTTACTAGACTTTTGAAATTGTTGAACAAACAATCACATTGGCTGCAGAACCAGCAAAGACCAATCAGCTTGTGCCGTTTTGTATATTATGTGATTTCTGGAAAATTGTATGTAAAAGAACAACCATTCAGTTAGAGTTTAAAGGGATAGTTCGCCCAAAAATTTAAATTTACTCGCTATTTACTCACACTCAAGTTGTTCCAAACCACTTATGAGTTTCTTTATTCTGTTGAACACAAAAGAAGATATTTTGAAGAAAGCTGGGAACTTCCATATTAGGACTTCCATAATAGGACCAATACTATGGAAGTCAATCATATGTATTCAAAATATCTGTGTTTGGTGGGCTGCACGGTGGCGCAGTGGGTATCACAATCGCCTCACAGCAAGAAGGTCGCTGGTTCGAGCCTCGGCTGGGTCAGTTGGCATTTCTGTGTGGAGTTTGCATGTTCTCCCCGTGTTGGCGTGGGTTTCCTCCGGGTGCTCCGGCTTCCCCCACAAGTCCAAAGACATGCGGTATAGGTGAATTGGGTAAGCTAAATTGTCCGTAGTGTATGAGTGTGTATGGATGTTTCCCAGTGATGGGTTGCAGCTGGAAGGGCATCCGCTGCATAAAATATATGCTGGATAAGTTGGCGGTTTATTCCGCTGTGGCAACCCCAGATTAATAAAGGGACTAAGCCGAAAAGAAAATGAATGAATGAATGAATATCTTTATTTGTTTAACAGAAAAAAAAAAGAATCTCATAAAGGTTTGAAACAAGTAAAAGGGGGACTATCCCTTTAATGACAGAACTAGATAGTCTGATTCAAAAGTGTAGATTTGCTTTTGACACCCATGTGTAAGCCACGTCATGCCTGAATCTTGGACAGTAAAGCCTGTTTTATACTTTTGCGTCAAGTGATAGCCGTACTTCTTTGCACATACTTTGCACATAGTTATAAGCCTTATATAGAACTGGAACATTTCCTTGCAGTTTTGGTGCTTCAAACATCCAAACACAGCTACAGCCTCTCAAGTGTCAGTAGGATAAAACACAGCCAATCACATGGTATGTGTTTGGGGAGGTAGGGCTTGTTTAGAGAATGTGATGACCATTTATGCCTGTCTAGGTTCATGACAGTTGACAAAGCATTATTTTCTTGGAGGGGATTTATTGGTGGGGACAATTCAATAATTGGTGGATATTGGAGTCCATGCTAACTCTATGCCTTAGTCTGGTTGAGTCATATTAAGAAATATTGAATAAATAAATAAACATTTATTGTACAGTGCAATGTTTTAGATTCAACAACTTTAAGGCTACTGAGTTCCTTGTTCATTCTCCAAAACCAAACAAACAACTGTGAGTTCAAATTAATTTATTCAAGAATACCAAGTGTTAACATTAATGCCATTAAAAAAAGTCAGATTATCACAAAAAGGGCACGTATTTTATATTAAAAAAAAGAACAACAACAAACAGATTCGTGACTACATATAACGTAGTGTAATGGTCAACAATCCTGAGATTAACATATTTTAAAGATCACCTTCAACTTCTTACAATTTCATGTTATTGTAAATAAAAAGATCAATTTAGCCTTAATTAAGCCACGTAAAATTAGAAAATCAGTGGGGGTTTTTTTCACCCACATTGCATTATGAACATTAAAAAGGCATTAAAAAACATCCTCTGTAAAATACGCAGTATTTGTTTACACTTTCCCACCTAGAGAAAAAAAAAAAAAAAAATTATATATATATATATATATATATATATATTGGTGGACAGACCACATTAACTACCCATGAACCTCTGCGAGTTGTTCTGCAGGCCTCTCAGTGTTCTCTCGGTGAACTGATAGGTGAGTTTGCGCTTCACTTTGCAGATCTCTCCTGTTCGGGAATAGTTTCGCAGGGCACGTGCCATCTTCTGGTAGGTCATAGTCTTGCGGTTACCCTTTCGTCTGCCCCACATCTCTGCCAGCTTCTCCTTGTTCTGAGATGAGAACTGAAACGTCCCGTTGTTGGACTGAACCCACCAAATGCAGCTCCTCATGTCTGGTGTCTGCAGCATCTCATACAAGAACTGGAACAATCGCTCCTTCCTTTTACCTGAGAAAAAATGCAGCTGAATTTCAAATAGTGCACATAAAAAAGAAGAATGTAACATTTACATTCATCCATCCATTTATCAAGTCAGTTAAACACCAGTCCACGATACATTCTGTTATCAATGATTGGTATGGTGCATTCTATCAGTAAATGAACTAATAATATCAGGGTCCCTACTGACTAGAAACAGTCTGATTTCTGAGTAAATGTTCAGAATTGTGTGATATAAATTACATGAAAAGCCTCTAAGCGTGTGACTCTGAGAAAAAAGTAGTAACAATTCTGTGAGAAAGTCAGAGCTGTGGGATGTTAACTTTTTGAGAATTTCTTTTTAGAGTACATTTACAAGATGGGAAACCAAGATGGGAAAAAAAAGTTTCTCCTTTTCATTGTGTACAAAAATTGTGTACAGACAACAATATATACAGTGCTCAGCATATATGAGTACACTCCATTTTGAAAATGAATATTTTTATCCATTTCAGTGAATATGGGTAATATATTTTGGTGCATTTGAACAAAACAGATTTATTAAACAGATCTATTTATTAAAATAATATTTTAGACACAGAACATCTTTAAAAATGGAAAGAAAATACATTTAAATTCATGCAAAATATGTTAAAAAAATTACAAACTACAACATTTTAACAAGATTGTCTATATTTTTTGTTTCTCTTGATTTTTGCTATTTTTTTTTTATTACTTTTATTATGTTTCTTGTTTCTCTAATCTGCAAATATTGTTAGCCTGCTCTGCAGTGGAGAGATTAGAGCTGCTGGATTTACAACATGTTAATTCATCAACTTCTCGCGAAATACATAAGTGTCTGTTTAACTTGGAGAAAATTAGAGTAAACAGTGTGTATTTTATGTGAATAAAATGCATTGTCAGTCAAAAATAATTATAATTGCCATAAATATAATGTTTTGCTAGTACTTACGTGTTTAAAAGTCTGAAACTTAAAATAAATGTTATTTGTTTGAAAACACTGCTAAATTGTGATTTATGACACGCGCGGCACGTGTCTTTCTCGGAATCATCATGAGCCGTTGCGGAAAAGCGGATTTGAATTTAGCAGGAGATCATACGATGCACTGAATGCTCTAAATCTACTATTTAAAAGGGTTAAAAATACTTTATAAATTGTCAAGAGTTTTCAAAAGTTCATATTTTCAAGCCACCAGAATGCCATTGTCATGTAAATTAATGTCCAAAATGCATATTCCGACGATGATGGTTTCATGTAAATGTACCCTAAATAAAACTATTCTAAATTATATAATTTGTACTAAATGATACTAATCATCATCCAAATCCATTCGTCTCTAAAACTGAAATTAAAATATGGCAAACAGTGCCAGCAAATGCTGTGTTTTACCTGTGAGTGGTGCTAGTGTCAGCGAGTCATATGCGATCTGTCCTGTCCTGTCTGAGGTTGGAGAAGGAGGAAATTCCTGACACCCAGAGCTGGTGGACAGTGAATCTGAATCACTGCAGTGGCTTCTGTCATACTGGAAGTGTCCCTGAAACACAGATGGTAATTAATTACATCCATGCTCTGTTCAAACTTCATGTATTCATGTTGTTTATATTACTGCAGTGTTTACGTCTGGTTAAACCTACCCATTCGCTGTGACTGGACTGGCAGAGCCACGTCTGCTGCGGCTGAGGCTGTTGTTCACGAGTCTCATCTGTTCCTGAGACTTCACCGTAATGCCATTCATATGCATAACGACCAGACCAGCTGTTCTCTGTGGAAACACATCACTCATTGTTATCACATGTGCTACTCGCTATAATCTACAACGTTATAAGGCTAGCTCCTATCTCAACTTAATTTGAAAGTTAAAATAAAGTTTAAATATAGCATTATTAGATTGCACTAAAAAGTGTAAATAAATACCGCTTCTTGGCCTCTTTTAAAGAGATATAATTTGTTTGAGGATTGCTTAGAATTTTGAGATAAAAATGGCATTTATATTTCTTATCTTTATTCCATGGAAAGAATATGATTCCATAGAAAAGAGTACATTTTTCTTACATTTTTAACTATTGCAAAGGCAGGGTAGGACTGGGCAAGCTGGTTCTAGTAAACCTCACAAATCAAAATCGATTTAATTGGTCAATAATGACTCAATCATGATCATTCTGTTATAATGACAGCTGTTTGAGTAGCTTCTCAACGAACTCCGGCTCTGTGTAGTAAATGCTGCACTTGAAAGTATCACATATAATAGCATGTTATATGTGAGTTAAAGTTAAAGAGTTGAGTTGAGCAGAGTTAAAGAGAGTCGGCTGCTCTAAACAGATGTGTTTTAAGTTTAGATTTAAATTGTAAAAGAGAGTTTAAATTACAGAGGAAGTGAATTCCAAAGCTGAGGAGCAGAGTGGCTGAAGGCTCTGCTCCCTATGGTGACAAGGCGGACAGGGGGAACAGTGAGGTGGATGGAAGAAGAAGATCTGAGTGTTCAAGAAGGCATGCCAATATGAACAAGATTAGTAAGGTATGGAGGAGCAAGATTAGGAATGGCTTTAAAAGTGAGAAGTATTTTATAATTAATTCTGAATGAAAGACGGGAAGCCAGGGAAGCTGTTGTAGAATGGATGTGATGTGACAGATAGAGGGGGTGTTTGTGATAATACGGGCTGCAGCATTTTGTACCAGTTGTAATTTATGAAGGGTTTTATTAGGGAGGCCAAACTGAAGGGAAATACAGTAGTATAAATGAGATGTGACTAAACTATGAACAAGTATGGCAGTTGAATGAGGTGTGAGGGAAAGACGTAAACGTTTTATATGTCGAAGGTGAAAATAAGTGGACTGGGTTACGTTTTACATGTGAAGTGAATGAAAGAGTGCTGTCAAAGATGACCCCCAGACTTCTAACCTGAAGGGAGGGGGTAATGACAGAATCATCTGTGGGTATAGAAAAGTTATGTGATTTGTTTAAAGTGGATTGTGTACCTATGAGAAGTTTTATTATCGTTTAATTTCAGGATGTTTGAGGTGAACTAGGATTTGATGTCTGAAAGCAGTTGGTAAGGGATGATGTTGGGAGTTTGAGATTAGGTTTGGTTGATAGGTAGAGCTGGGTGTCATCTGCATAGCAATGAAAATGGATTTGGTGTTTGCGGAAAATATAACCAAGTGGAAGAAGGTAGATGATAAATAGTAGGGGACCCAGAACTCAACCCTGGGGCTCACCGGTAGTGGGAGGGACTAATAATGAGAAAGAAGACTTTAATTGAATGAACTGATTGAATCCTTCTGTGAGATGAATTAATAGCTGTGTGTTTATTAGTAACATTGCATCAATAAAAGCAGTTAATTATTCTGTTCATAATGCAACACTATGGGGATTTCCTGTGTTTCTTCCTCATGGGGGTTTGGAGTTTCCACATGAGAGCGATCTGGAGTTTGGAGGAGAGCTACTGCTAATCACACAACTTTCCTGATCAGATGTGCCTGACAATCACAGGTTTTCTCAATCGCATTTGAGATTTCATTTTGATTAATCGCCGTGGGCACTAATAAAATATTATTATATTATTTTTCCTCAAAATATTAAGTTAAAGCCTCAGAATTGTGACTTTGCGGTTCTGATGAAAAAGTTACAGCAGTTGTGAGATGAAAACAATTGCAGCAAATAGAGTCAGAACTGCGAGAAAGCTTAAAAATGTGCAACGGTGCGAACTTCTTTCATTTTTTTTTTTTTAGCTTAGTCCCTTTATTAATCTGGGGTCGCCACAGCGGAATGAACCACCAACTTATCTAGCATATGTTTTACGCAGCGGATGCCCTTCCAGCTGCAACCCATCACTGGGAAACATCCATACACACTTATTCACACACATGTACTATGGACAATTTAGCTCACCCAATTCACCTATAGCGCATGTCTTTGGAATTGTGGGGGGAAACCGGAGCATTCGGAGGAAACCCACGCAAACATGGGGAGAACATGCAAACTCCACACAGAAATGCCAACTGACCCAGCCGGGGCTCGAACCAGCAACCTTCTTGCTGTAAGGCGATTGTGCTACCCACTGCGCCAGTGGCTGCCCCAGTGCGAACTTGTAATTTGTAATTTTAAGAAATAAAGTCAGAATGGTGAGAAGGCCTATAAACAACTGAGTTAATAATGTCACAATTCTGAGAAAAATAAAAACAAATCTGAATCACGAGACTTACAGTTCCAAGAAATAAAGTCAGAAGTGCCAGATTTTAACTCAGAACAAAATCGGAACTGAAAGAAACAAAGTCAGAATTGTAGTAAAAGTTACAACTACATTTATTTTCTTTCGGCTTAGTCCCTTGTTTATCAGGGATCGCCACAGCGGAAATTTCGGCCAATTATTCCGGCATATGTTTTACGCAGCGGATGCCCTTCCAGGAGCAACCCAGTACTGGGAAACACCCATACACTCTGACATTCCCACGCACGCACACACACACACACACTCATACACTACGGCCAATTTAGTTCATCCAATTCACCTATAGCACATGTCTTTAAACTGTGGGGGAAACCGGAGCACTGGGAGAAAACCCATGCGAACACGGAGAGAACATGCAAACTCCACACAGAAATGCCAACTGACCCAGCCGGTATATGAACCAGCAACCTTCTTGCTGTGAGGAATTTTTTATTATTTATTTGCTAAAACATGAATTTGTACAAAATCTCATTCATACATTTTAGCATAATTTGCTTTAGGGTTTGGTGGCATGACCCTTTTTAAAAATCGTATGCTTTTGTACTAAATAAATCATCTGATTCTGTACAAACTAGCCCTTTTTCTGACAATACATGAAAGAGTTAAGTTTCCTTGTGAGACTTGACTAGAAAAGCTTATAAATGTTGAACTGGAAGAAACAGACTTGCTACTCTGTGGGATAAAGTAGTGCTATGAGATGCTACCTTTGAATGTTGAGGAGGAAAAGAAAGATATAAGCTCAGAACAGAAGTATTTAAACTTAAACCCATGAAAAAAAAAATCTGAATTCTGAGAAAATAAGTCATAATATAAACTCAGAATTGAGAGAAACAAACTCCCATGTATAAACTCAGAACATGATGTATTTTTATCACCAACTTTCCACCTTCTTCACAGTTTCACCACTGTAACCTAAACGTCTATGACTAGTGTGATGGAATTCACGTCTTCAGATACAAATAATGAAGCTTTGTTGGAGGGGAAATCACTAACCTTTTAAACTAAAAACTGGGCCTCCATTAATCTGAAAAAAGCAGAAGCAAGCCTTCCCCTTGGAGGTCTGGCGGTGTATTGGTTTTTGCTAATTAACCCTCACCTGCCAGACTTCGCTCCTCATGGTTTCTCCGCTGGACACACGGTGTTGGCATGACCTCCAGTGAGTGCTCCTGTAGATACTCCTCAATCATGTCCAGATCCAGGGCCCCTGATGATGGCTCTCGAGGGCACATGTCATGGAAGTACTGAATCTGTAAGTTGAAGAATGTTAGCTAACAGTGCTAAACATTATCCTTTACCTGTTTTGACTGTATATACTAGGGCTGCACAATATATGGTTTCAACATCGATATCGCAATGTGCACATCCGCAATAGTCACATCGCAGGATCTGCAATGTTGAGCTATGATTATAGTTGACCATGCAGGAGAAGCACATGAGGGTAGTTATTGCAGAGTTTAACCAAAATGGAGTGAAAGTTTTTTTTAATTGCACATTGTTTTTAAGGCCTGAGAGAGTTTAAAGCATTCAGGCAGAAGACATTTTACGGTTTGTGACTTTAATGAAGAATAATTTTATTGAATAATTTATATCAGTAAAGACTTTTGCAGTGTTATTTTACATTAGATTATTCAAATTCTGTACCTGAATACAATTTAACTGTCCTGAAAGACCATAATGCAGTTTTATCTTTGCTTTTTTTGCATTTGCTTGTAATAGTTTTTATCATTCATTATGTATATAAAGGGGCCTCACAGTGGCGCAGTGGGTAGCACGATCGCCTCACAACAAAAAGGTCGCTGCTTCGAGCCTCGCCTTGTTCCGTTGGCATTTCTGTGTGGAGTTTGCACGTTCTACACCAGTGTTGGCGTGGGTTTCCTCCGGCCGCTCCAGTTTCCCCCACAAATCCAAAGACATGCGCTATAGGGGAATTGGGTAAGCTAAATTGTCCGTAGTGTATGTGTGTGAATGAGTGTGTGCGGATGTTTCCCAGTGATGGGTTGCAGCTGGAAGGGCATCCACTGCGTAAAACATATGGTGGATAAGTTGGCGGTTCATTCCGCTGTGGCGACCCCAGATTAATAAAGGGACTAAGCCAAAAAGACAATGAATGAATGAATATAAATAAATATATAAATAGAAAAATATAAAACAAAATATCGCAATGTCAGATTTTTCCAACACAATCTCACGGCAATTCGTAACTTTTTGATTTAGTGGCATGAATTCGTACGATTTAATTCGTAAAAATCATACATTTTCATACAACTTAACTCCTATGAATTCATACAAATTAATAGTTGTTTCCTCGTGAGATTTTTCCAATATCGTGCAGCTCAAGTACATACAGATATTTAAAAGAGAGAGACCACAATTGTCAGTTTCTATAGATTGACAGGTTATAGTTATGTTTGTGTAAAATATATGAGTAATATTTTTGTTTTGTTTTGCACACTACGCGTCACACTACTGATGAAATGCTTTATATATAGTGTTTGCGACTGAAAACGTTGATATGATGATGTTTCATAAATAAATAAATAAATAAATAAATAAATAAATATTTTTTAAACATCAAGCTAAAAAAGCAGAAAAATCTTAATTTATTTAAATTATAGTAACTTATTTGTATTGTTTATATATATATTTTTTATCTTTAATTTGATTTCTGTTTTACAATTGCAATTTTTTACTTTACAAAGAAATGTGCAACATTTGATGAATCAAAATAGGACACTTAATTAATTTCAAATTTTTCATTTTGTTTATTAATTTTGTTAAAAAAAATAAATCATAAAAAACGTATAGTGAGATCAGTATCGAATCGTGAGTTGAGTGAATCGTTACATTCATACTTTGACGTTTTTATACATTTTTGCACAACATAATACCAATGCTTTCACTTATGAAACCAGAAGAGTTATGAAATTAATATTTGTTGAATTAATCACATTTTTAATAACATTTGAATCATCATTATTCTGACCAATTGGAATTTTTCTCAATAAAAAAAAGTAATAACAATTAAAAATATTAAATAAATTTGACATTTGAATAGATGAATGAATCAATATTTGACATTTGAAAGCAATGTTATCAGACCTTTACAAAATATACAAGTATTAACATTTTATTTAAACCCATACCAAATAAATCCAGTACATCCAAAGAAACAAGTGGTTAAATAATTAATTAATTTTATTTTTATTTTTTTGCATGGCTGTATACAGTACTGGACAAATGTTGCAAAAGTCTATTTGATTTGTGGATTCAAAAGAATTCTCAGTAAAATTGTACATGCATCAGCAGGCATGTGACGTGACATGCATTTGCATTAAGAGTGTGTGTTAACCTATTAGTAGTAATATTATACATCTGTTTTGCCTGCATTGCATAGACAAACAAGCAAATATACATGTAGGACAAAGGTGAGTCGTCCCATGTTGCAGTCTGTATTAAATTAAATTTACAAAAGTGATTTTATAAACCTTTAAGGCATACAACTAACATAATTAAGGTGTCTACTTAAATATTTGTCCCAATGAAATGTAATGAAGTATATTTATACTTATTGTTTTTCCTTTTTTTTTGCTACTGTTACTACTGTTAGACTGTTTATTTTAATTGTTTTATTTTTTGCTACTGTTAGACTGTTTATTTTATTTTTTTGCTATTCTTACACTGTTTATTTTTATTGATTTATTTTGCTACTGTTAGACTGTTTATTTTATTTTATTTTATTTTTTGCTACTATTAGACTGTTTATTTTTATTGATTTATTTTGGTACTGTTACACTGTTTACTATTTATTTTTTATTTATTTCTTTGCTACTGTTATACTGTTTACTGTTTATTTTTTATTTATTTCTTTGTTACTGTTACACTGTTTACTGTTTATTTTTTATTTATTTCTTTGCTACTGTTACACTGTTTACTGTTTATTTTTTTATTTATTTCTTTGTTA
>CAIGQW010054382.1:3271044-3312991 GCA_903798125.1 Danio choprae
TGTGGTTACTATGGATTTACTACAACAACCATAGTAAAACTATAGTAAAGTTTTGGTTACTATGGCTTTACTAGAACAACCATAGTAAAACTATAGTAAATTTGTGTTTACTATGGTTTTACTACAAAAATTATAGTAAATTTGTGGTTACTATGGCTTTACTACAACAACCATAGTAAAACTATAGTAAATGTGTGGTTACTATGGTTTTACTACAAAAATCATAGTAAAACTATAGTTCATTTTGTGGTTACTATGGATTTACTACAAAAACCATAGTAAAATGATAGTAAATTTGTGGTTACTATGGCTTTACTACAACAACCATAGTAAAACTATAGTAAATTTGTGGTTACTATGGTTTTACTACAAAAACTATCAGAATAGTAGTTTCGAACACAGCATCCCAGACTGGCAAGGCTCGGGTTTGCATATTGGAGAGAGAAGAAACTGCTCTTTTATTGAAAATTTGGGTACCGCAAGCAGTGGAATTGATGACATTGTTGATGATGAAATCGGTCCCTGGCCCCCCACAGAGGAAAGAGCAGGTCCCCTCTTCTCCGGATGGTCCATCTCAGGGACGCGTCGCGGTCCGTTTACCGGACTTAATGGCGGCCTGGGTCAGGGACACTCCAGTCCCGTGGGTGGCTCAGCACTGCTGCTTGTCCGGTGGATCGGGCAGCGTAGGCGGAGCAGGTCTTGTAGCCACGGGTGAGCGCCCTTGGCGAGGAGCAGCCGAGGTAGATGGGGCAGCAGGAAGAGCAGTTTTCCGAGACCGCTGACAGATGACCTCCCCCATCGCCTTCGACTGCTCGTTCACCGCCGAGAACTCCTGGGTAAAGTCCCCAACTGTGTTGCCGAACAGGCCAGCCTGCAATATGGGTGTGTTGAGAAAGCACATATCCGCCAGGTTAAGCCAAAGGTGGAGTTCCTGGACCACCAGTGTAGCCATCGTCTTCCCCAGGGCACCCTTCTGCATCTCGGCCAACTTCTCCGCTTGGTAGCGTTGATAGGTGGAATAGCATGCAGAGCGGAAGCAGCCTGGCCCACCGCAGTGTAGGCTCTGGCTGTGAGAGACTCAGACATCCTACATGCTTTTTACGGGAGTTTAGGTGGACCTCTTTAGGTGGAGGCACTTGCGGGCAAAGATTGACTGCAATAGCGCGCTCCACCTGAGGAATCACCTCATATCTCCTGGCTGCTCCACTATCAAGGGTGGTGAGAGCGGGAGCGCATGAGGTCCGGGCAGAAAAAGGTGTCCTCCATGTCTGCGTGAGCTCACTGTGTACCTCCGGGAAGAAGGGGATGGGGGGCTTGAAAGGCTTCACCTTCTTCTTAGCCCCTACGTAACACCCATCTAAACAGTCTGGCTGCGGAGCTTTGGGACAAGCCATCTCCAGTCCTACAGCCGAAGCAGCCCAGAATAACACGACTTACATGTCCAATACTAAATCACCAGTAACATAACAGCGCAATCAGAAGTCACGGCTTATGGTGGCTCTCAATAAAGCAACTACGTTATACAAACAAATGACATCTTAAGAGATGGCTGTATTTAAGGCTAATATGGAATAAACATACTCAATTGTTAAAAAGGTACATACTGTGAAAGTCATCGCGGTTTATTTGCGCCTGCCTAGCAATAGTGGCTTCACGGTACACTGAAAGGGGGAAAAAAAGAAACATGTTAACAGATACATGTTAATTCCATCATAAAGGAGCAAGTTAATAACAATACATAGTAACTTCAAGTACCAGGATAGACCAAAATGGTAAAAACCATAGGTTAGACGTCGTCCATATTATAGGTGGAAGTCACAGGAGGCGGCAGGCTAAAGTACGTAATGCCCATGCTGTTCGTTTTTATGTCTTGCACTTGGTTACATTTAAACATGATTAAATAAATACAGAATTTACTACTCACCAAAACTTTATTTAAGGAAAATCTGTCTGAATATGATGTTTTGTTGGAGCTCCGCAATTACTGCGCTGGAATTTGAGTGTGCCGTTATGCCCCAGGTGCCAATCAACGGCTTCCATGCGCATGTGCACACACATTTTTTACTTCAAGGTTTGTTGGCCAAACACAGATATTTTACTTCTGGTTGATACATTTCCTGAACACAATTTAGGTCATCAGCTAAATTCAGACTATCAGCTAAAATTAATTCAGTGGATTTTGCTTTGGGCTAATTATTGGGAAGTAATTTGTTGAGTCAATATTTAATTTTCAGTTTCCACAATTATTCACAAAGTAATTTTTTTTATAGTGTATATACTGCAGGTCTTTGGACTGTGGGGGAAACCGGAGCACCCAGAAGAAACCCACATGAACATGGGGAGAACATGCAAACTCCACACGGAAACGCCAAGTGACCCAGCCAGGATTCAAACCAGCAACCTTCTTTTTGCTGCAAGGTAACAGTGCTAACCACTGAGCCACCGTGCTACCCCCTTTGAGAGAACAGTAAAGTGAAAATTCTGCTACCTCATGGGTACAACAATATTATATAGGTTCCCTGGGTCGTTGAGAGTAAATACATAGACTGAGTTATAAGAAAACAAATTAAATGACAACTATCCAGAAGTTAAAAATAAGGTATACTTGTAATACACTACACAAAAGACATCTGCCAACATCTGCTGGGTCAAAGCCAGATGGTGAACACTGAAGATCAAGTTAATTATACGAACACAAGATAACAGAGCAGAATAAAATTAGCATGTTTACAGTTTTTCCTCAATTGCTTTGGCTCAATTTTTGAATGAAACTTTAATTTTTCAAAACAATAAGTTCAGATCTCTAAACAATTAGCTACTTTTTCACATCAGAGTGGAATTTCTTGTTGATTTGAGCAAAGGCTTTGGCACGTTTGTGAAAACAGGATGTACATTTGTCTGTAGTTTGGACAAAAACTAATTGCATTTGGCTTGTTGATCAAGACTAAAAGGTCAATTCTCATTTAAACTGCAAACTCTTCATAACTTCTTCATTACACTCAGAACCATCAATTCAATTACCAAACATTTGTATACATGCATGTTTACACCATAAATATCTGATGTTGCCATTGTTTGTAATGCCTGCTAAATTACCTCTAATTGCAATTTGAATCAACCATTTAACCAAACAAAATTGGGAACATATACAGTATATGCAGATTGCCCACAACACAGTCATTTTTCTTTTTGTTGAGAGCTGAGATTCTCCACAATCCTGAACTGGAGCAACATGCTTGTGGAAAAGCAATTGGAAGAAGTGTAATCTCTTGCCTGATCAACAAGAGTGACAGGATGTCCACAAAGACAATTTTTTTTTTCATGGAGGTTTGTTGCATATTTGTGGTAACATAAGAAATATATATAAAATAATAATAATAAAAAAAATGAAATACAATAGAGTAACTGAACAAGTAAGATTGCACTTTACATGTAATACATCCCTGCTCTGCTACAGAAGGACCTGGGATACAGGGAAAGTAGATTACATATCTGCCAACCTTACAATAAACTGTTAACAATGTATGAGGATGCAGGAATGGAACAGAGGAGGAATGGAGAACCAGGAACACAGATAGACGAACTCAGGGATGACGATAACAACCAAAGGAGGGACCAGGGGAAACCACACTTGGAAGGAGAGACGCAGACACTGGAGATCATAGGAGACTAGAGAGGAAAGTAAACTTTTGAATTGCAATCGCCACTGACCACAAGAGAAGTGTAGTTCTTCTTGTCCAAACGAGACCAGACACTGAGTGGAGTGAGGTGCTGGGTTTTTTTGGGGCTGAAGTGATGACTGGGGATGACGTGCATGTGTGGGGCTAATCAGTATGATTGCGGTGACTGTGAGTGGGGAGAACCTGGCCTGGCTGTTACATACACATATAAATGTACTGTATAAATACAAATGTTCATATTTTATCTATGTACTATTGACTCCTCTCAACAAACATCAAATTTAAATTTTAAACCTTAATTTTTATGATTGACTGTCATGGTGAAAAAACAACTAATTATTTTGAGCAGTATGGCTCACATGATGACAAACATACTTTATGATTTGGTGGTCTTGGTCAAATTACTGGCATGATAACTAGGTTTTGAAGCATGGATAAAATGCTTTGGGTGAGTAACTACATTTTGCAGACATGCAAAAAAGTTCTGAAGTTCCAGGAAAGAGTCTTGAGATTTGCAAAAAATGAGTTTCAAAAAATGTGCCAAAGCAATTGAGAAAAAAAACTATAAAACCTGCAATACTGTAACAAAGCATGTAAACAGAATCCAATACATTCTGACCTATGAAATGATATCCAGTTACTTTGAAAATTGAGATTTCAGAGGGGGGTAAATTGACTGGAGTTGAGGACTCTAACAGCCTGTGGGAAGAAGCTGTTCAGTTGTCTAGCCGAGAAGGCTCTAATACTTCCAGACCTTCATCCTGATGGCAGCAGCTGGAGGAGACTGTGGACGGGATGAGCAGAGAATTTTACAATACTGCTAGCTTTGCTGGAGCACCGTGAGAGAAAAATGTCCTGAATGGAGGATAGAGGGGCACCGATGATCTTTTCAGCTGTGCGCTGGAGGGTCTTGCGATCGGCAGCACTGCAGCTACTGTACCAGACAGTGATGCAGCTGGTCAGCACGCTCGCAATGGTTCCCCTGTAGAATGTGTTATTGCATGAATTTTTTGTGAAAGCAACAAAAAAAATATTCATAGTTTTCTCTTCTGTTTGAACTTGTGGCTTCAGTATTGCACAATGCTTATTAGTGGTTGAAAAAAATGTGTAAAAAGGAATAGCTTAAAACTTATTTTATTAAGACAAATAGATCAAATACTTTAATACAGGTAGGGAAATAAGAGCAATAGATACTGATAAAATGATAAAGATACTGACAATGGGAATGTGTGGTGAACAAAGAGCAATGGACCCTTTTCACAAGACTGTTATGATGCATTTAATGGTCATGAGCATCTTAAATCCTTGAAAGTTTTTAATAAGTAGTTTTTTTTAATAAAACAAATTTACGTATATATTATATAATCTTTACATTAAATTACAAAAAACAAATGACTGCTTGTGCAAGGTGTATGTAATGCAGCGTCTATGGGGCAGGACAGTAAATTTGACGTTGTTCTCTTTTTTGGCTGCCATTATCAGTTATAACAGAATTTTTTGCTTTTTATCTTTATCTTTGTGAAGGTTTTAATAACACCATCATGGAGTAGTTTTTCTTTGATTATTTCAGCAAATAGAAATGTAAAAAAAAATATTTGTTGTACTCTCCCATTCACTGCGCTCTACGTTTACCCAGCTATGACGATGTCCGCTACTAAGACACCCAGAGTGGATTACAATACATGACAGAAATTGTATTGTTGTCCAAAACGTGCCTCTCTAACTTGCAGTTAAGCATTTAGCAGAAGTTGAAACGACTATTTGCATCAACTTACAGCATTTAAAATGCTCTTCACACATTCTTTAGCACATTCAAGACAGTGAAAAGGTAAATGTAACATTGCATACTGATGTACATTAAAAAAAATCATTTTAATTGTGTTTATTTCTGTAATGGGGCGCCGCAGTGGCTCAGCGGTTGGCACTGTCGCCTCACAGCAAGAAAGTCGATGGTTCGAGTCCCGGCTGGGTCAGTTGGCATTTCTGTGTGGAGTTTGTATGTTCTCCCTGTGTTGGCGTGGGTTTCCTCCGTGTTCCAGTTTCCCCCACAGTCCAAAGATATGTGCTGTAGGTGAATTGAATAAATTACAGTTTTTTATAATAATTTTGCCACAAATTTCAGAACCCTGATGTCAATTTTCAAAACTCTAGACACAAAATTCACAACCATTGCCAAAACTGCACATTTTTACAAAACTCTTAACTATTTTTTCAAATGCTTGGATACAATACATATAAGTCAAAGATACTTTGTTCATTGAACTAAAATCACATTTTCAATATAACACAATTTAACATCAAATTGACCCCATTTCAAAATCCAACGTAACATCCCATTTGAAATAGTCGTGTATTTATTTAATCACCATTATGCAACTATCAACTGATACAAGTGCTCAAAATGATAAGTAATTGTTGCATTACTCTTGATGCATAGCTTTATGGAAACTGATGTACAATATTTCATGTTTCGATGATGAAAGTTTCAGTATAGATCAAATGACATCAGTTACCACAGAAGATGAGCCAACTGGACTGCATTATCTATAGATTTCATCCTTATTCAACTTTATTCCATATTTATGGTTTATTTGTTCCAATATCTTTTACAGATATTGTTTTCATATTTGCTATTACTGTATGTAAGAAAGCCCAATCACAGCATAACAGCAGACTAATGTCAGGCCTAGATTCACATTGACAGAAGGTTCTTTCTGAGATTCTTGACTAATGAAAACACCACTGTGATGTGAAGGAGAAACTGTGACCAAATCCACAAGACCAGACTGATGAAAACACAGATCCCAAAATAGAAATCTGGTATATGGAAATATATTACAATTATATTTGTGACATACTAGTTCATATGGATTTCACATATATAAAATGTCATACATGTCAAAATATTGCAAAAATTGCCAATTTTTTCAACCATTAGAATTACAAATATGTACATATAGGTTACGTGAATATATTATCTATTATGTTATATATTTTACCTACAAATATATTACCTGTAATTATATTAACATATATTAACACACACACACAGATAAATATGATATGGTTGAAATTTTTTATGACATTTTATATTCAGTATGTGAAATACAATTGTAATTTGCATGTGTTGCCATATTTCATGCCATATATCAGCTTTCGATATGGGGACAAGCAGTGAGAAACACTTTTGTTAACTTTACTATTCTGTTTTACAGTGAACCTACATTATGATTGAATGAATAAAACTTTGGTTCAGTGATTCCACTGTCTGTACTGTTCCCTCTACACTTATATATATTGTACACTTATATTGTATAAACCATAATAAAAACCTGTGTCATATATTTTAAACAACAATATTTAATGACTGTTAATGATTGTTTCAAGAGTTCACACTTAGATATTGCTTATAATAATAGCAGGTTTGGCATGCTGTCCCGGGAGAGAACCCTGAGCTTGGAGATAGTTGAGCCCAGGGCTCCCGCCTGGTAAATAAGCATATAAGGGGGTACGAGATCAGATAGTTCGCGAGAGCTCCCCCTGGTAAATAAGCATATAAGGGGGTACGAGATCAGATAGTTCTCTAGAGCTCCCCCTGGTAAAGGAGGAAAAGGAGGCGATGGGGTGGATGGGGGGTTTCTTCGAAAATGAAGATAAGAGAGTAGTTTTTTGACAGGCTACTTATAGGGAGTTTGTATTAATCTGATTGGCTTACTAGTGATTACTGATGAGAGACCGGCTGCGATCAATCATATCACATGCTCCTCTTGAAATTAGTTTGTGAAACTTCACTTATTGAAACTGTGTATATCTTGTGTGCTAGTGATCTAAAGTAATGTGCCTGTGGCATTTGTATGATAAAAGGATTATGTGAATCAATGATCCTGCAAAAACAAGGCTTCTTTAAAGAAATTAATGAGCATGCAGAGTTTTGACCACTGGAGAGCCTGTGTTAAAAGTAGTGCCAGTTTAGAGTTTTGTGTCTAGAGTTTTGACAATTGACATCAGGGTTCTGAAATTTGTGGCAAAACTAAACCAAAATTTTTTCAATTGGCCGTAATTATGTGTGCGAATGAGTGTGTACAGTATGGATGTTTCCCAGGTTTGCAGCTAGAAGGGCATCCGCTGTTTAAAACATATACTGGATAAGTTGGCGGTTCATTCTGCTGTGGCGACCCCTGATGAATAAATCAGAATCAGAATCAGAATCAGAAAGAGCTTTATTGCCAGGTATGTTCACACATACAAGGAATTTGCTTTCGTGACAGAAGCTTCTACAGTGCAACAGAATGACAGAGACAGGACAAAAAACAGATAATAAATATATTTTAAAAACAGAAGTAAGAAGTAAATGCAGATATGCAGGTTGACAAGTGTATGTACAGGTATATTACTATATACAGCATTATATGTGCAGCTATTATGTGCAAACTGGCATGTAAAGTATGTTTTAAATAAGTGTATGTGTGTATAAAGTGTATAGCAAGTAGTGATGTTGTCACAATACTATCATAAAGTGTTCATAAGATGGATTGCCTGAGGGAAGAAACTGTTTCTGTGTCGGGCTGTTCTGGTGCACAGTGCTCTGTAGCGTCGACCAGAAGGTAAAAGTTCAAAGAGGCAGTGTGCTGGGTGTGAGGGGTCCAGAGTGATTTTGGCAGTCCTTCTGCTCGCTCTGGATAAGTACAGTTCTTGGAGAGTAGGGAGAGTTGTACCAGTGATTCGCTCAGCAGTCCGAACTATTCGACGTAGTCTTCGGAGGTCTGATTGGGTAGCTGAGCTAAACCAGACAGTTATTGAAGTGCAGAGGACTGATTCAATGATGGAAGTGTAGAACTGTTTCAGCAGCTCCCCTGGAAGTTTGAACTTCCTCAGCTGACGAAGGAAGTACAGCCTTTGTTGAGCTTTTTTGACAATGGAGTCAATGTGAGTGTCCCAATTCAGGATTCATCACCGTCCTGAATGAGGCCGATAAGTGTGGTGTCGTCTGCAAACTTCAGGAGCTTGACAGAGGGGTCCTTTAAAGTGCAGTCATTCGTGTACAGGGAGAAGAGCAGAGGGGAGAGGACACACCCCTGGGGGGCGCCAGTGCTGATTGTGCGGATACTGGATGAGAATTTGCCCAGCATTACCAGCTGCTGCCTGTCCGTTAGGAAGCTGTTGATCCACTGACAGACAGAAGTGGGCACGGAGAGCTGAGTTAATTTGGGCAGGAGAAGTTTTGGGATGATAGTGTTAAAAGCCGAGCTGAAGTCAACAAACAAGATCCTCACATAGGTCCCTGGTCTGTCTAGGTGTTGCAGAACATAATGCAGTCCCATATTGACTGCATCATCCACAGACCTGTTTGCTCTGTAGGCAATCCAGTGAGGGTTTAGTGATGTTCTTCAGGTGGGCCAGCACCAGTTTTTCAAAAGACTTCATGACCACAGATGTTAGCGCCACCGGTCTGTAGTCATTTAGTCCTGTAAGTTTTGGTTTCTTTGGAATGGGTACGATGGTGGAACGTTTGAAGCAGGAGGGCACTTCACACAGCTCCAGTGATCTGTTGAAGATCAGGGTGAAGATGGGGGCCAGTTGGTCAGCACAGGATTTTAGACAGGCTGGTGTTACAAGATCTGGGCCTGGTGCTTTTTTCCTCTTCTGTTTCCGGAAAACCTGGCGCACATCATCTTCACTAAACTGAAGTGCAGGTGTGGGGGAGATGGGGGGTGGATGAGGTGTTGATGGTGGTGTGAAGAGCAGTTCAGAGTGGGTGTGGGGTGTTTTCTCAAACCTGCAGTAAAACTCATTCAGGTCGTTAGCAAGTCGTTTGTTGTCTACAGTGCTGGGGGATGGTGTCTTATAGTTTGTGATATTTTTCAAACTTTTCCACACGGATGCTGAGTCGCTGGAAGAGAACTGACTCCTTAGTTTCTCAGAATAGTTCCTTTTTGCCACTCTGATCTCCTTTTCCAGTGTGTATTTGGCCTGCTTATACAAGGCCCTCTCCCCGTTTCTGTAAGCAACCTCTTTGGCCTGACGTAGCTGTCTGAGTTTTACAGTGAACCATGGTTTGTCATTGTTGTATGTGAGTTGAGTCCTGGTGGGAATGCACATCTCTTCACAGAAACTGATATAAGATGTTACAGTCTCTGTGAGCTCATCCAGATCGTTTGTAGCAGCTTCAAAAACGCTCCAGTCAGTGAGGTCGAAACAGGCTTGTAGATCCCGCTCGGTTTCATTAGTCCATCTTTTCACAGATCTTAGTACAGGTTTGGCTGTTTTCAGTTTCTGCCTGTAGGTTGTTATGAGATGAACCAAACAATGATCAGAGTGCCCCAAAGCTGCTCGTTGGACAGAGCGGTATGCATCCTTTATTGTGGTATAGCAATGATCCAATATGTTACTGTCTCTTGTGTGACATGTAACATGTTGTCTATATTTTGGCAGTTCACGGGATAGTTTTGCTTTGTTAAAATCCCCGAGAATGATTAAAACAGAGTCCGGGTGTTGTTGCTCCATCGTCGAGATCTGATCAGCTAGTTTCTGTATCGCCAGGCACGCGTGCGCGTGCGGAGGAATGTAAACACTGACGAGGATGAACGAGCAGAACTCACGCGGTGAGTAGAAAGGCTTACAGTTAATAAACAGTGCTTCTAGATCGGGACAGCACATCTTCTTTAAAACTGTTACATCTGTACACCACCTTTCATTGATGTAAAAGCATGTCCCACCACCGCGCGATTTCCCCGTTGATTCTCTGTCGCAATCCGCTCTGAACAGCTGATAGCCCGGTAGATGAAGCGCGTTGTCCGGTATGGCGTCATTCAGCCAGGTTTCCGTGAAACACAGAGCAGCAGAATGCAAAAAATCCCTGTTTGTCTGAGAGAGCAGAATGAGCTCGTCTATTTTGTTGGGTAGAGAGCGGAGATTTGCCAGGTGGATGCTAGGCAACGCGGTTCGAAATCCACGCTGTCTGAGTTTCACAAGCGCGCCTGCACGCTTCCCCCGTCTGCGCGTCCGAAAGCGTTTGTAAGCGAAAGCTCCGCCGACTACTATGTCCAGCAAAACATCACATAAGTCAATATCTGGAAAGGTATTTGGTGGAGTATGCGTCCGAATGTCCAACAATTTGTCTCTGGTGAAACTAATTGTAGGAATGTGACTAAAAACAGGACAAACTAACAAAAACACAATAACAACTGCACAGCATGACACGGAGGCGGCCATCGTCGTCGGCGCCATCTTGGATCCAAAGGGACTAAGCCAAAGGAAAATGAATGAATGGATTTCTGTAATGCTGTCTGTTTTAGACAAAACAGACACATGAAATAAAATGTATGCTCTCTGAATGAGAATAGTTGTCAGTGGTTTGGTGAAACAAGCTTATTTTGAGACATATATGTGTCTCGGTGCATAAAGCACAAAGGCGCAAGCCTAAGCTGTACTACTCTGATCTCTGATTCCCCAGGCTGCACTGCATCAAGAATCGTCATTCATCTATAAGTGATATCACCACATAGGCTCATTGCTACTTTGGCAAACCTTTGTCAAGTACCACAATACGTAGTTACATCCACAAATGCCAGAGAAAACAGTACTGTGCCAAAAGGAAGCCCTATATTAACAGTGTCCAGAAGCGCAGTTGAACATGTTCTGTGGTCAGATTAATCAGTATTTCAGGTATTTTTGGGAGAAAAGGACACTGTGTGCTCCAGACCAAAGAAGAAAACGATCATCCAGATTGTTACCAACAACAAGTCCAAGAGCCGGGGTCTGTCATGGTATTGGGTTGTGTCAGTGCCCTTGGCAAAGGTAACTTGCACTTCTGTGATGGCACCATTAATGCTGAAAAGTATATAGAGATTTTGGAGCACAATATGCTGCCTTCTTTTCCAGGGACGCCCGTGCATATTTCAACAAAACAATGAAAAAACACATTCTGCACACATTACAAAGTCCTGGTTGCGGAGGAAGAGTATACAGTTACTTGACAGGCCTGTCTGCAGTTCCGACCTGTTTCCAATAGAGAACGAAGACACCATACTGTTGCCCGCCTTTAGACTTGTTTGCAGGAAAAATGGGACAAACTTACACCTGAATCACTTCATTATTTGGTGTCTTCAGTCCCTAAACGTCTTTTGTGTTGTTAAAAGGAATGGCAACATCACAAACTGGTAAATGCTTTACTGGGGAGAACATGAAAACTCTACACAGAAATGCCTCCTGACCTAGCTGGGACCTAAACCAGTGCTGTGAGGCGATAGTGCTAACCACTGAGCCTCCACAGAAAATATTTTTATTTATTCATTCATTCAATCATTTTCTTTTCGGTTTAGTCCCTTTATTAATCTGGGATCGCCACAGCGGAATGAACTGCCAATTTATCCACCATATGTTTTACACAGCGGTTGCCCTTCCAGCTGCAACCCATCACTGGGAAACATCCATACACTCTCATTCGCACACATACACTATGGTCAATTTAGCATACCCAATTCACCTATACTGCATGTCTTTGGACTTGTGGGGGAAACCCATGCCAACACGGCGAGAACATGCAAACTCCACACAGAAATGCCAACTGACCCAAGGGCTTGAACCAGTGACCTTCTTGCTGTGAGGTGATTGTGCTACCCACTGCGGACTGTGACACCCCTTATTTTTATTTATGTAATTGAATATTTGCAAAATGGTCTTCTATAGCTCATGGACATTTATTTACACACTGCATAACTTTCCAAGTACAAGTAATGCTATGGGTCAAGAAAACATGCGCTTTGTTCATTGCTCATTAATAAAATTTGTACCGTAAAATAATGTACGTTAATGCTTTAACATTGACAACACTAAATCTTACTGGTTTTCATTGTTGTTGACTTTTTTTGATCGAATATTGAAAACAGGAACTGCAATACTAATCTGTAGCTTTCTTCAGGCATTTCATCAGACACCATGCTGAAAACCCACAATACCCAGCAATATCCTTCCTAGTTTTCCTGATCCTTCGTCCTACAACCTACGACCCGGAAACAGGTTGAGCTCAACCATCTTGTAGGACATCTTAGTTTTCTAATTGCACCACAAGGAGGTGAGGATCGAGGAGAGAGGAGGGTTCCTGAGGAGTTATTAGTGAGGATACACAGGAGGATCTAAATTGACTAAATGTCAAGCACCATGTAAATTCTCCTCCACTTTCACATCTGTGCCAATATTCATCAACTACAGCAGAAAATTCTTACACAAGAGGGAGCCATTGATAACAGGCCCTGAATCCACCTGCTCATACCCTAATATTGTGTAATGTGGAAGAAACAAATAATATGAGTACTAACGTGAGCAGATGAAAACAGAAAGATGACCATAAATTGAGAGAAAATAGAAATGAAATAGAAATAATATGATATGGAGGTGGATCTCCACGGTGGATCTCACAGTGGCGCAGTGGGTATCGAAGTTGCCTCACAGCAAGAAGGTCGCTGGTTCGAGCCTCAGCTGGGTCAGTTGTCATTTCTGTGTGGATTTTGCATGTTCTCCCCGTGTTCGTGTGGGTTTCCTCCGGGTGCTCCGGTTTCCCCCACAAGTCCAAAGACATGCTCTATAGGTGAATTGGGTAAGCTAAATTGTCCATAGTGTATGTGTGTGAATGAGAGTGTATGGGTGTTTCTCAGTACTGGGATGCAACTGAAAGGCCATCCACTGCGTAAAACATATGCTGGATAAGTTGACGGTTCATTCCGCTGTGGCAACCCCTGATGAATAAAGGGACTAAGCCGAAAAGAAAATGAATGAATGAATGATATGGAGTCAATCTATATTTCAGTGCTTTTGTTAGCAAATGTGGAGCTTCTTTGATTTTTCTTGTAAAGAAAATGCAACAAATATCTAGTTTTTTTTTTTTTTAACGATGGCTGAAATTTGGTATTACTAGAAACATCTTGTGATAACCCCCCTTTTTTGATAAATCACCTGTATCTCTCATTGGTCTGCTAAATGAATAACTAATAATTGTATACATAAGGTAAACCAGCATTATCTGTTTTCATCTGAAACATTCATTCATTAATTTTCCTTCAGCTTAGTCCCTTATTTATCAGGGGTCACCACAGTGGAATGAACCGCCAACTATTCTGGCATATGTTTTACACAGTGAATGCCCTTCCAGCTGCAACCCAGTACTGGGAAACACCCATACACTGTTGCATTCACACACACACTCATACACTACGGCCAATTTAGGTTATTCAATTCACCTGTACCGCATGTCTTTGGACTGTGGGGGAAACCGGAGCACCTGGAGAAAACCCATGCAAACACGGGGAGAACATGCAAACTGCCCACAGAAATGCCAACTGACCCAGATTTGAACCAGCAACCTTCTTGCTGTGAGTTGACAGTGCCAACCACTGAGCCACCGTGCCACCCACCATCTGGAACATAAGAATCTTAAATAAAGGATCATTCATTCATTAAATTTAATCATTCATTAAAGCTATAGTTTTAATAATACTAAATATTATTGTATACTAAAAAGAAATTGCGGGCCTCACGGTGGCGCAGTGGATAGCACATTCGCCTCACAGCAAGAAGGTTGCTGGTTTGAGCCTCGGCTGGGTCAGTTGGCGTTTCTGTGTGGAGTTTGCATGTTCTCCCCGTGTTGGTGTGGGTTTCCTCCGGGTGCTCCGGTTTCCCCCACAAGTCCAAAGACATGCGGTATAGGTGAATTGGGTAAGCTAAATTGTCCGTAGTGTATGTGTGTGAATGGGTGTGTATGAATGTTTCCCAGAGATGGGTTGCAGCTGGAAGGGCATCCGCTGCGTAAAACATATGCTGGATAAGTTGGCGGTTCATTCCACTGTGGCGACCCCAGATTAATAAAGGGACTAAGCCGAAATGAAAATGAATGAATGAAAAAGAAATTGCCACACTCTGAAAAACACTGGGTTGCTTCAACAACCCAGTGATGAGTAATATTTATTTATTTGTGTATTTGTCTATTTATTTATTTATTAACCCAGCTATTGAGTTTGTCTATATTTTAACCAACACTGGGTTGAAACAACTCTGCCTTTTTTTAGTGTATGAATTGTACCACAGTGCCATGCTTTACTTTTTGCTCTAGGAGGCGCTCTTGGATATTAGTTTAAATGTAATTTACCAAGAACCTTGGGTTGAACTATGTCTTATTACAGTACCAGCACATCCACACACACACTTTAACTAGACATTCATACAAGCAGCAGCAATGTCATATATTACACATTTAAGCATTCAATGAAGGAATGCCTTTGAGAAACAACATATTGCAATTTTCATCAGCATTTAATAAGAAAAAGAGTGAGAGAAATGGGTGTTATCTGCATGAAACCTAAAATCATGATTTCAATAAACATTAAGTCAAAAGAAAATTTTCTTTGTCGTTATTTGTCTTGTTGTTGTGCGAAGAGATGAATAACTCACTCTTTCTCACACACGCCTTATGGACACAAACACCTCCTGCTTTTCAGGTCAATCATTTTTCTCTTGTTCTGGTTGGCTGAACTCAAATGGAGACAGTAAAATATTATCAGGCAATGTTGACATTCCACCTGAGCTGTAATCGCAGCTTGCATGCCAGATACAATCATCACTTACTGTGTTTTTTGTCTCTCTCTCTTGCTCTGTTGCTGTACATGATGATACCGTTGCATGAATACAAACACACTTTACAAAATGTCACCTCATTTCTGTGCACTCTTTCTACTGATTTATGGTGTATGCTCAATTTCCATAATCAACCCAGATATACTCTGGGAATGTTCAGAATGAAATACTGTTCAATTTCTAGCATTTTCATTTTAGCTAACAATTTCTGCAGCAGTATGTGAAAAGTTTGAACATTATTTAACTGTCTTACTAGATTGTTGTCATTCATTCATTCTTTTTGCCTTAGTCCCTTTATTAATCTTGGGTCGCCACAGAGGAATGAACCAGCATATGTGTTATGCAGCGGATGCCCTTCCAGCTGCAACCCATCACTGGGAAACATCCATACACACTCATACACTACGGACAACTTCATTCATTCATTCTCTTTTCAGCTTAGTCCCTTTATTAATCTGGGGTCGCCACAGCAGAATGAACCGCCAACTTATCCAACATATGTTTTTACGCAGCGGATGCCCTTCCAGCTGCAACCCATCACTGGGAAACATCCATACACACTCATTCACACACATACACTATGGACAATTTAGCTTAATTTACCTATACCGCATGTCTTTGGACTTGTGGGGGAAACCGGAGCACCCGGAGGAAACCCACGCCAACACGGGGAGAACATGCAAACTCCACACAGAAACGGCAACTGACCCAGCCGAGGCTCGAACCAGCGACCTTCTTGCTGTGAGGCGAACGTGCTATCCACTGCGCCACCGTGAGGCCAATTTATCATCCTTATTTATTGCTATTTAATTCATGCCCCTCCTTACTTCTTCTATAATTGGAGTGCCAATGGCAAGACTTAAAATAGGATCCAAAATAAGATGCTTTTCTTTCCTCTGTTCTCTCTGGCAGGCCCTGACTCATGAATGTCTTATCATGTACACTAGCTGACTGTATTTTATACTGTCAGTGTGATTCTCACGAGAGAGCCAACAGGAATTCAGCTCACTGTCTTTGTGGTAAACATTCTGGCACGTGAACTTGTGTGCTGGCCCACAGGTAAAAGGCTCCAGGTTACGGAATTCCAAAATAGAGAAGAGACAAAAATGAATGTTCAGAATAAAACCTGAAAATTAAAACACACATATATGTTTTGTTATATTTAATCCTCACATCTAAGATTAAAATTAAAAAACAATAAAAAATAATAATCCATACATTTACATTCTTGCATATGAAGGTCCGTAATCAATGCAGAATGTTTTGTGTTGTTATGGTTGCTCAAATTGACAATTCACTTAATTTTTCATTATGTTATGCTTGTTGTCAAAGATCCTTGTCTTTGGCAATCTTTTATTTTCATATGCATTCATTCATTCATTCATTTTCTTTTCGGCTTAGTCCCTTTATTAATCTGGGGTCGCCACAGCGGAATGAACCGCCAACTTATCCAGCATAAGTTTTACGCAGCGGATGCCCTTCCAGCTGCAACCCATCACTGGGAAACATCCATACACACCCATTCACAAACATACACTACAGACAATTTAGCTTACCCAATTCACCTGTACCGCATGTCTTTGGACTTGTGGGGGAAACCGGAGCACCCGGAGGAAACCCATGCCAACACGGGGCAAACTCCACAAAGAAACGCCAACTGACCCAGCCAAGGCTCGAACCAACGACCTTCTTGCTGTGAGGCGATTGTGCTACCCACAGCCCTTTCATATGCATTCCAATTCAAAAATTAAAGCTGCAAGCACCGATGAAAGTGACCTCACACCCGAGCTCACTGCTGCCTGGTGGCCTTAGGACGACAGAGAACAGTGGACAATAATAATTTAAGCTGATAAATATAAAACAAAAAAAAGAACAACCTGAAAATCACAGATTTATGCCAAACCTTCTTCTGTCAGCAGGTGGCACTATGACAGGCCGCCACGGACACGCCCTTCGACGAAAACTCTAGATCTTCGCAATTTAACATTGATTTAATGAAAATAATTTCACAAAGCCTTTAGATATCAATACCCCAATTTTGGTTTTGATCTGATAAAATCCCTAGGAGGTGTTCACTAAAGGACAACGCATAGAAATGGCAAAAACTGCACTTTTTTTGAAAAGGAAGTTAAAAATATCCGACTTTCTGTTGGGTTTCGGATTTCAATCCAAGAGACTTTTTTGAAGGTTTGGCATGTTTGATGTGCACGCCAATTTTTGTATGTGTGCGGGAAAACGTAGCTCCGTCAAAAGTGCATAGATGGCGCTGTCGAGCCATTTTGCTACACCCACTTTGCCTCATCTGGTGTGTGTGCAATGTTGGTGCTCGATCCCTAATAAATTAATTATCCATAAATTGACGGTCTTGCATAGGAAGGTCCACAGTCAGTGCAGAATTTTTTTATGTTGTTATGGTTGCTCAAATCAGTCTAAACGAGAAACAGCAAGCTCATAAAGAAAAAGTTCTAGAAACTGATTTAAAACCCAAGGAAATGGTGGCTTGAAATAAACATTGTATTTTTCTGTTACATCTTTAGTCCAGTAGGGGGGTGAAAAAATGGCATATGTTACACTGTGAATCGCTGTGAAGTGAGTTGTTGAATCACTGAGTTGTTCAGAGCTGATTCATTTGGGAACTAAACGATTGGTCTGTTGATCTTGTTCTGCTCAGAGAAGCGCAAAGATTCTGCTTAGCTGTGGAATTATTGGAAATATTAATCGGCGGAGCAAATCTGTCTAAAAGGGTCTCACAGTGGGGCAGTGGGTAGCACGATCGCCTCACAGCAAGAAGGTTGCTGGTTCGAGCCTCGGCTGGGTCAGTTGGTACAGATGAATTGGGTAAGTTAAATTGTCCAAAGTGTATGTGTGTGAATGGGGGTGTGTGGATGTTTCCCAGTGATGGGTTGCAGCTGGAATAGCATCCGCTGCGTAAAAACATATGCTGGAAAAGTTGGCGGTTCATTCCGCTGTGGCGACCCCAGATTAATAAAGGGACTAAGCCAAAATGAAAATGAATGAATCTGTCTAAAAGGTAAGTTTGTGAATGTTGATTAAATGTTTCTTTATACAGTTTATAAGACATATCATCACTCTCTCAGTCCTGCTGTTGCTGTTCAGACTGTTACAACTCTTTTCTTTCTTCTTCTTCTTATTTTTTTAATTGTTTAACACTGTTTATTGAAAATGAATTAAACATTTTAAATAAGCACAAAAAGCAACATTGATGTTAGCCTAAAGTCATTAACAGATGAGGGTATTTTCTCTTTTGACAGCCTTTATCAAGTTTCTGGAGCTTTCCCACAAAAATGTCTTTCTCTTTAAAGGCCCCTTTTACATGAGTGCTAACTGTTCAACGTGATGATGCTCTTATAAAAAAAAAAAAAAATAGATCCCTATTTCTACTTTTACTTTTTCCCCATTAGGCTTTGTGCAAAATATCGGATCAGTAAAGTGTTTTACAGGGATCCCACGGGTCATGGATTTTCTGGAATATAAAGGAATTTAAAAGGTCTATTCCAAACATTGGCATTCAAAGTAAGGGAATTTTCTTTATTTCTTTTCTTTTCGTCTTGGTAAATCAGGGATTTTTGTTTGTCGTTTTAATTGTTACTTTCCATTTATAATAATGAAAAATTTCTATCACGTTTGTACATCGTTATAAATACTTTTCTTGTTACAGTGTAGCTCACTGTATTGTAGGCGGCATAAGTGGTCGCTGAGGGCAGTACGGTGGCGCAGTGGGTAGCACTCTAGCCTTACAGCAAGAAGGTCGCTGGTTCGAGCCTCGGCTGGGTCAGTTGGCATTTCTGTGTGGAGTTTGCATGTTCTCCCCGTGTTGGCGTGGGTTTCCTCTGGGTGCTCCAGTTTCCCCCACAGTCCAAACACATGCGCTATAGATGAATTGGGTAAGCTAAATTGTCCATAGTGTATGTGTGTGAATGAGTGTATGGATGTTTCCCAGTGATGGGTTGCAGCTGGAATAAAACATATGCTGGATAAGTTGGTGGTTCATTCCGCTGTGGCAACCCCAGATTAATAAAGAGACTAAGCCGAAAAGAAAATGAATGAATGAAGTGGTCGCTGACAGAAGTTAAAATATAAAGCTAATTGTGTTGCGAGCTAATAACTGTTAAGTTTTGCCTTCTTTGCTTCTGCAACCGGAAAGGTCTCAACGCTGCTCTCAATAGTGAGTTTATTATAACAGTAAAGTATCAAGCAGTGTATACAATTTAATTTGTTTACAGATTTGCATTGTGCTTTCTTTATTATAATGTGCTGTGGCATTTTGCGTTGAGGCCAAAGCTAAGTGAAAAATTTCAAGATGACTGCTGTGCTACCTAATGTGCGGGTGTGAGATGCATTCTTGGTAAGCATGAATTAACAATAAAACCTCTAGGTTTGTCAAGTTTAATGTGAAAGCACTATTCATTAGCATTTCGCTTCACTTTAATATGTTGAACTCAGTGTGAAAGGGTCTTTAAAAGAGTTAGGTAACTCAAAATGTCAATTCTGTCATTAATTACTTACCCTCATGTCGATCAAATCCACTGCGCCCTTTGATCATCTTGAGAACACCAACTAAGATATTTTAGAAAAATATGAGAGCTGGCAGCACGGTGGCTCAGTGGTTAGCACTTTCACTTCACAGCAAGAAGGTCAGTGGTTCGAGTCCCGACTGGGCCAGTTGGCATTTCTGTGTGGAGTTTGCATGTTCTCCCAGTGTTCACATATGTTTCCTCTGGGTGTTTCAGTTTACCCCATAGTCCAAAGACATGCAGTATAGGTGAATTGAATGAACTATTCAATTCATGTTTATTTATATAACGATTTTACAATGTAGATTGTGTCAAAGCAGCTTAACATAGAAGTTCTAGTAAATTGAAACTTTGTCAGTCCAGTTTTCAGAGTTTAAGTTTATCCAGTTTTCAGAGTTTAGCAAATCCATCGATGCGCAGATCCACAAGTCCCAAACCAAGCAAGCCAGTGGCGACGTAGTGTGTGAATAAGTGTTTATAGGTGTTTCCCAGTACTGGGTTGCAGCTGGAAGGGCATCTGCTGGGTAAAAACATATGCTGGAATAGTTGGCGGTTTATTCTGCTGTGGTGACCCCTGAAATAAAGACTAAGCCAAATGAATGAATGAATATAAGAGCTCTCTGATCCTCCACAGACGGTCCCAAGAAGTCCAGAAAATAATTGTCAAACCATTCCTTGTGACTTCAAATGGTTCAATTGTAATCATAAAAAGCTGTAAAAATGTAACCAAAAAATTGTAAGAACCACTTTGTTTACCAAAGATGTCCACGTGAAATTAGAGTGCACATTTACTATGGGCAATACGACATTTGTGGGGGAGCAATTAAGAACAGAATTTTACATTTTGGCTGATCTAACTTTTTAATATGTATCCTCAGATAGCGCCACCTATCATGTAAGTGTGAACTTTCCCAAAGGAGAATGAGTGATTCTTGTTTAAAGAGTGCAAGTTCTTTGACAGTTCACTTAATTTTTATCATGTTATTCTTGCTGTCAAAGATCCTTGTCTTCGGCAATCTTTTATTTTCATATATATTCCAATTTCCAGTCTTGCATACGAAGGTCCGCAATTAATGCAGAATGTTTTATGTTGTCATGGTTGCTAAAATCAATCGTATGCATTCCAAGTAGGGCTTTCCGAAAAATTCCCAAGAAGTGGCGCAGTCAGTGGACGGGTCAACCGATGCATTTGTGCGCTGTAAAAACACAAGCTGAATGCTGGCAACATAGCCAGGAGTTGAGCGTGTGTTTATGCTCAACTCTGAAATTTAAGGTTGGGTTCATTGTGAGTAAAACAGCAAACTTGTATAGACAAACTTGCGTTGCTTTCTCATATGAAACAAATAAGATGGAAGTGAAAACGACAATAGTGACAATAAGTTATAATTGGCAATTTTGTAATGTTTCAGTATGCTGTTAGCATATATGTTATGTAGTTGTTTTATTTAATGTATAGGCTTTTTTTTGTTTGGCAACTTTAAAGCTAAAACCTATTATCGTCTACTATAGTTATTATAGTCTACAATTAACTGCTTCACTTAACTGCAGCATGCCTGGAGTGAAAGTAATACAGATTTTTATTCAGCGCAACCTATCTTACAGGCGCAAATTGATAAAAGGCAATCCACTGTAATAAATTAAATTTACTTTATTGCACTCAATGTGAAATGGGCCATTATGCCCACTGACCAGTAACTCAAATTCCTAATAACTGCATGCCAAACCCTCAGAATCCCTTAGCAACACCCTAGCAACCACTGAGGGCATTTTAGCAAAATGTATAAAAACATGCAGTTTTATTAAGGAATTTGGCAATACTACTGGGAAATATAGTTCAGCTGCTTGTCAGCAATATAATTTATTCATTCATAATTCATTTTTATTGAGGAGTTAAAAATGTTTTTACAACCCTTTACAATCAGTATTTCAACATTTTACCCAAGGTATTGGATACCGAGAGCAATGCTTCGAAATCCAGGAACTAAGCATTGTTTTGCTTTTATTCCGAGACGTTTCCCTCAAGTGAACTAAGCAGGTGGTCATAGCAGGCAGATATGACTGCGTTCAGCCGTAATTGTCTGTTCCCAGCCTCAGTAAGTGGGTAGATCCAGGTCTCCAGTTTCTCCCTCTCATCAGGCAGCCGCTGAATGGACTTCCGTGCTTGACGGAGCTCGAATAACCTGTGGCAGATTCAGACAGGTGAGAGCCAGGTAAATGCTTCCCTTTTGTGCCTTAAAAGATTGCCGATGCTTGGATAGAGTGTGTGTGTGTGTGTGTGTGTGTGTGTGTGGGTGGATATGAGATCGAGAGGGGAGTGTAGGCCTTTGATCTTCAGGGGCAGGGAATGGGGCAAATCTTCCAGCGGTCCCTGTAGCTCCAGTCGTATAGGTAACCCAACCCTGTTTTGGCCTCCGACTCAGCGAGCAGGTGCCCAGAGGTGGGAACTGTTTGCAGAGCTGTGTTTGGTGACAGCACGTCTAACTTTCAACTTCTTTACTGCCGCCACATTGTTCACAAATCCCTGCTTTTCAGCGTCAGAGCTTTTCAGAATGGCTTGTTCTTTCTGTTTTGCTCTTCTAGAGAAATAGTGAGAGTACATTTAAGTCATGCTGTACAGAAAAAACACAAAAGCGCAGTCTCACAGTGCTGCAGAAAAATGTTTGCTTGGTGTCTTCTATTAAAATAGAAAGTTTTTCATAGTAATACATTTTACTTGCCTAGTATAACTGGGTAATAAATGAATGCTTGTTTTAAAAAATTGTATCTTTACTATTTCTTTACTAAAGGTAGCCCTATATCAATTTCTGGAGATCGTGAATTAGAGGAACGTATGGCTGCATTTTGTCTTTAAAGCGAACGCTACGGGCCAGTATGACACTGTTCCTTTTCGCGCTAGCAGCTGACCGCTTACCTCACTGGGAAACATCCACACACACCCATTCACACACATACAATACGGAAAATTTAGCCTACCCAATTCACCTATAGCGCATGTCTTTGGATTGTGGGGGAAACCGGAGCACCCGGAGGAAACCCACGCCAACACGAGGAGAACATGCAAACTCCACACAGAAATGCCAACTGACCCAGCCGAGGCTCGAACCAGCGACCTTCTTGCTATGAGGCGATTGTGCTACCCACTGCGCCACCGTGCTGCCCACAGACCTAACTATGTAACTTTAAATCTTTTTGTCATACTAAAAACAAACCAATGGAGTGCAGCAGAGCAGTGCAAGAATTTCTAAACTGAAGGGTGGGGGACAATTTTACCATTTCTAACTATGATACTTCAGTTCCCCTTAGTGTTTATGGTGATTACCCTTATGTTTTTATTGAATATTTCCCATTCAGCATCTTGTATGCTTTGCCATTTCTTGCATGACACAACTGGAAAATGGCCTGACATAAATTAAATCAAGATTTTAGAGATGGGGGTATTGCATGTTTGTGAATTTATATTGAGGCTGTCCTCAGCCAAAGCAATTACCGCAGTGAGTGTTTGCATGAGAATTGACCTTTTGGTGTTTGGTGTGAGAGAGGCCAACCAAATTTGCTGTGTGTTTGTGCGTGTGTGTGTGTGTGGGTGCGTGTGTGTGTGTGTATAATGCAGAGATAATGTGCAGCAATGACTACAGTTCTTTTTTTTTTCGATTGAAGGAATGTAACAAAGGCTCCACAGAAAATGGGTTTAGCTGAGGAATTTTAATGAATTAATGGAATTCATTTGAGCCCATTGTGAATAATTCTGAACCAGATGAATGAGCAGCGCTGGACTGCAATGCTGATAGCACAAAAAACAAAAAAAAAACAAAAAAAACATCAACTCCTAGAAAGATTTTGAAACAGATGGGATGACCAAGATTAATGCAAAACAACTGAAGCACTCATGTTAATGTTATTTTGATTCTCAGAATCTGGCCACAGTTTCACAAAAGGAAATGTGTCACGTTAACAATCGAGATCCCCCCATGAGTATAACAAAAACAAGCCAAAAAATAATATAATGGAGCAGAATGATATTGCTTAAGGCACTACTACGCAATTTCCAATGGGAAGATTTCAAAAAAACATTAGTATAGTCAAAGACTCGAAACTCAACAAATTTAGCATCCTTTACAAACAATTCACAACCCTCAACACAGACTGTACTTAAAGAGTTTTGCAGACACTTGGGAGTCATCCTGCAGGATTTTTTTTTTTTTTAAATAATCTGCATATTTCCTAGAAATGTGAATGTTGTGGTACATCTCTGTAGTGCTTTTCTGAGATGTTTAGAGTTTATTTGTTGCCCCTGTTAGGACCCCTGCTAGGACATAAACAAATAGTATTTATCACCTAGCGATCTGGATATTTCCATTGTCCACTTTTTTCCGTTGTCCACAATTTTTTTGATTCTTTACTGTTCCTTTCACTAGCTAAAGTGAGACCCAGTGAACAAGCCAGGCAAATGTCTTTGCAAACCACTCTGTATATTCATGTGGTAAAGAGACACCCCACTGTACAAGCTAAGACAGTGAAGTTGTAAATCTGTAGGCTGTTTGGCTGAGGGGAGCCCGCAGCTTCACTCAATTATTGTTGTTCGGGTTATAAAACACCATGTAAGCGTTGCTCCAAGAGAAATGGAGCAAAACAATATTCTCATATGATTTACTCAAGGAGCACAAGCAGGAGAAGCGTTCAGTGCTTGACTGCTGCCAGATCAACGGAAGCTTTCCACAAAAAATCTGGATTTCAGCAGCTGCGCGAAAGTTATGAAGAAAGGATTAAGGCACCTCTAAAGGTGTGATGGGAATGCGTAGTGAAACTGAGATATCTGTCCATTCTTACAGAGTTCAGCCTCCCTGCTTTCTTCCAACCATTCACTCCGGCTGCCTGAGGCTGAAAGAGCGCGCAAGAGAAAGTAGGAGGAGTGCAGTGCCCGGCAGCTCCACCCTCCAAAACCTCTGGCCAATCAGAGGTGCCCTGCAAGCTTCCACTACAATAGGTGAATGTCTCCTAAGTGAGATGAGACGGGAGAGAGAGAGAAGACCTATGTGAGCCCCTGACTGACTCATTCACCCATGGGAGTTTGAAGTGACAGAATAAATCTACAGAGACGAGGCTCAGGATAACATTTCAGAGAGCTGAGAGCAGACAGGCACATACACACAGACAAACAGAGCCACAGCTGAGTGAGAGACAGACAGACATATACAGATCATCTACAGAGAGACAAGAGTCAGAGTCACTGTCATGTTGGTGGTGTTACTGATCCTGCATGCCGTGTCCTGTGCCCATTCTCACGGGTCGCCTGGTGCCGCAGTGCCTGTTATGCAGTGTCCGTCTGCTTGCCAGTGTGAGGAGGATGGCATCCTGCTTCTGGTAGACTGCTCCGAACAAGGACTATCCAGTGTGCCAACTGATCTGAGTCCTTTGACGTCTTACCTGTGAGTACGCCCTCCCGCCTCAGTCATCCACTTTGATGGGATTGTGAATGGTTTGCTTTGATTACATAAAATATCTTCAAAAGGACGCTGTGTGATTATTGTTTTAAATGCCTGAATGATGGGTTTGGGAGGTATGAAAGGCTCAAAGTTAATAACAGACTCTGTCAAGAGTAGTTGATCAGATTGGTGGTTCTCAACTTGTTTGCTTCAGGACACAGATTTATTATTAATATTGTTATTTTAATTAGACAGCATAACTGAGACAGTGAAGATATTGATAGATTAAAAGTAAACGAGGATTTAAATCTGAAACTTGTTGACTTCTTACTTTAAACTGCATGTTCTCAAAATTTCTTAAGAAAACGGTTGAGTGGGAAAACAGAATCTTTGGTTTATAAATTTCCTATAAGTGCTAATTGTGGAAGCCCCTGTATTTATTGTTTTCTTCAATCTTGTGGTTCATCATGAGTGCATGCCAGGCTACCCTCTCTCTGATTTGAATGCTTCTCCTAATTGACAGATGAATTTATGCTTAAATACCTTTGTTTACACATGGGAAGAGTTTGTCTCCCCTATTAAACACAACACCACTAGTGCTTCATTTGTTTACACTCTGATTGCTGTTTTCACATGACCTTATCAGAACAGATCCGTAACCCAATTCTGGATTGCGACCCACTGGTACAGTATGACACACATGTGATCTGTCTTATGTGATCGTTGCTGACGTGCACCTTCAATCAGGGCTGTTATACAAACTCACATTATCGAGGCTATTTTGACCCAAACAGGATACTTTCAGTGCGGACAACCCATACAGAGTGCAATGCTTGTTTCCCATGTGTCCTGTGACAGTTCTACGTGCAGTGGTATCTGATGGGAACGTGTGTGTAGAGTGATGCAGTGGGGCGCTCTGTACAGTATTGGGTTTCTTCATGTCAGCTGGAAGCCTGTTGGGTTTAAGTCCATGCTAATCGCTAAGGCATGCCATATGTCCCCTGATTGTGAATGATGACGCAAAGGAGGACTCAAATGTTCACTCATAAAACGTTGTGCAGCTCACGTGAATCAATAACTGGAGAGAGTTGTGTTTCAGGTTTTGGAGGAAGCGTAGGTTGGGAATTGGATTGCAAACACATGTACCGCAACCTTTCAAACATATTGAAACGTCTCGAGAAGTGTCTCTAGACATTTGCAAGTGCATGCGATTGGATCTCTTTTTTATACTGCCAATGATATAGGGAGATTTTTTTGCAACTTCAAATTTGAAATAAAGGATATTTTGCTTTATTATGTAAATAAAAATAAATAAATCCATAATTGATATCATCCACAGTATAAGTTAAGCATTTCACATACTTTTGTAGAAACCTTTTTCCCCTCCACAAAGATTGAGTTTTAGCCTGTATAGATCAGACAAGCAAATGTCTTTCAAAGGCAATGCCTCCTCTAACACTTTCTTTCTTCACCGGAGGAGCAGATTGATGTCAATATTGACTGAGCTTTGATGTGCATGTCATTGTTGAGATGTCAAAGTGTGTGTTTTAGTGCGAAGGGGACCATTCTGCGAGGAAGCTCTGTTCTTATGATGCCATTTATTGAAAGAACTCATTCATCGCTCGTCTTTTTATGCCCAACTTTTATACAAACCCAAAAAAATGTGTTTGCATTAGACATGTACAGAACGTACAACTGCTTTCCGACCTGCTTTCCATAGCTTTTTTTTCACTGGCATGATGTAATTATTTCACTTTATTATATTACAGTATACGCTATATGGTTGCTTAGCAAACAGTTATTTTACGTGCAGTACTTTTGCGTGCATAATTAAACTAAAGACTTTAAATTTCACATTTGACTCCCTAATCTATTCATTCATTTTCCTTCCGCTTAGTGTCTATTTCAGAGGTTGTCACAGCCGAATGAACTGCCAATTATTCCTGCGTATGTTTTATGCAGCAGATGCCCTTCCAGCTGCAACCCAGTACTGGGAAACACCCATAAACACACATACTCATACACTACAACCAATTTAGTTTAGTGTTTGGACTGTAGGGGAAACAGGAGCACCCGAAGGAAATCCACATGAACATGCAAACTCCACACAGAAATGCCAACTGGCCCAGCCGGGACTCGAACCAGCAACCTTCTTGCTGTGAGGCGACAGTGCTAACCACTGAGCCACCGTGCCACCCCCTCCCCCTTCTAATCTAATTGTTGATCAAATTTTCTTAGAGACTGTTATAAATGTATTAACTTATTTTTTGCAGTACATTTTCAAATTCTTCAACTTTTCATCCAACGTGTCTGAGATTGTCTATTTAAGAAAATGACAATTGTACAATGTTTTAAGGTAGCTTCCTATACAAACTGAACCCTTTTAAAAGTATGTCATTATTGTTTGTGTACATAACAAGCATATGCTATCCATCAGTATTTTTTGCATGGTGGGTCTTGCTTAACCCTAAACATACACAAAACAGAGCGAAAAGCAGAGCGCAAGTGGGAGCTGTTTGAACGTGCTACTGAGAAAGCAAGCAGCAGTGCTGGACATTCTGCCAGTATTAAATGCCTGTCCTGTCTCACTCTGCAGTGATCACCCATATGGGACAACAGGTGCCCTGGGGCGCGGAAAAAGTCTGTCACCAAAAGAGTCTGTTTTTGCACTGTTTTTGTTGGTTTCTGTTGATTTCAATAGGAGTGGATGTTGAGATACATCAGACAAGGAGAAGTTAGAGACTGCTGTTTTGTACACTAACATGAATAATACATACATGCACATTCCTAAACATACAAACGGAGTTGAACTATTGATTGACTTATTTTTGTAGATATGCAAGATCTAAAAGCCTGCAAATGAAGTATTCACACATTTACAACTATAACTATTTACTGTTGTAGCATTGAGAAAAGCAGCCTATAAGATATAGATTCATTGCATGAAATCACAGAATACTTATTCACTGATATTCATATATTTTGTCTCTAATGATGCTATTTTAAACCTGCTGTTATATTTTTATAAAGGGATAATTCATCCAGAAATGGACATTCATTTACTCGTGTGCTGTCCAAACCTCTTTGAATTGCTTTTCTCTATGGAACACAAAATAGGATATTTTCTCAGAAGAATTCATCTGTTTTTGTCAATACAGTGAAAGTCAGTGGAGCACAAAACAAAATCAAGGTCCTATGAGATTCTTTGAGATGATATCAGTAATTACATTTATAATTAGGTATATATAATTATAATATATATTTATAATTAAGGTATTATTTTAATTTTTTTTGCCAAATTCAGCCTCATTCAGCAGCAGGATAATGTCTGTATTTCAGAACGAAGACAAATTAGGGCTACTGAACTATACTTTGGCAACCCCAATATTTAAACCACTGTAATAAAGATAAAGCCCATTCATTTTAAAATAGAAAAGAGGAATAGCGAAACCTCTTAACATCAGGTTAGCTCAACTGAAGATGAGTACAATCATCAACCATAGCATCATCATACAACCAGTTTAAACCTCAAAGCTGTCAGCCCATTCCCTGAAGCCAAGGGCCATATATTTTCATCTCTCTCAGGGCAATTTTCTACACAAACACAAATTAATGTTGAGCTCAGGCTGAGGGCTGCAGACACATGTTTTCGCTTACTGGCCTGCCTCAACTTCCAGTGCTTTGGCCTTAAAACCTTTTAGAGTCAGAAACGAGAACAGAGCAAGTGTGTGAAAGATGCCTTCAAGTTCTGAAGTGTGTTGTGTTATCTGATTTGAGGGCCATAAATCCATTTGCGGCCCTTTTGACCACTGATTTAGAGTGTAAGGGTCAAACAGGAAGAGTTAACACCTAAATCATGATGTAACACATATTGCAAACAGCTGGAACAAATTTCATATACACTTATCAATTATGTCACACAACGGTTTGGGAATTGGACTTGTGATCCAAGGGTTGCAGATTCAAGTTGCAGCACCGGCAGGGATTGTAGGTGGGGGAGTGAATAACCAACACTCTCTTCTACCCTCAGTACCATGGCTGAAGTGAGACCCTTGATTAATAAAGGGCCGAAAAGAAAATGAATGAAAACAAGAGATGGACGAGGGCTGGTTTGGAACTGATGACACCAAGTCAGGACTTGAACTCAGGTTGCCCAAAATGACAGCAAGTTATATTTTGATAAAAAGATCACAGAGGATCCCATAAACCCCACCCCACCGCCCATTTTTAATTCACCAAGTATGTTTCACTTTTGGAGATGTAAACTATTAGTTGCTACCAAAGGAAAAGAGAAGCTTAAATAGAGCTCAAATTATTACCCAATCTCTTCCTTACTGTTTTGTTGCATCATCTTCTGTTCTCTAACCATGCTCTCAATTAAGAATGGTAAAAGCATTAGCAAAAATTTGAGTGCATAGTTTAGGCCTCAGATCTTCAGGCTTGTTTACGCACTTTTGAATCCCTGTAAATTCAACTCTGGCAGCTTGCATCATTAAACGGTTCCAAGGGCTCTAATGTTCTCTTCATTTAACCACCTAAGCTTTTCAATGAAACAGGGTGATAATGGTCTTTTCATCCTGGCACTGGTGTATGCTTTGAGCTTTATAATGTGGTAAGTTTGTAGCCTGATCCCTCAGGGGGTGCTAGCAGATAAACTGCTCGGACAATCACTCACAGCTTTGATGCTTATGGTACCACTGCAAAGCAACTCAGCGGGGCTCACAGAGAGGTGCTCCGTTGGATTTATATTGCTGTATGTATACCCCCATCAACAGTCCATTACCAAAACTCAGAGTCTCCAAGAAGTAATGCTCAAAAGTTAACAAATATATGAAACACATGGAAAAATTTGGCATTCTTGCTGACTGTTCCTCAGAGAAAGAGTATAAAACTGTTCTACAAACGAACCTCGAAATGTCAACGGGGTATCTGGAATAGTGAGTTTAATAAAACCTCCAGCTGATGAAGTCCACAGTGTACTGGGACGTACTTGTTTGCTGGGGTGAAATTTCGCTGTGGGTTCATGACCGAAGCAAGAAGCAGGTGAAAGTGATGTATTACGTCTGATAGAAGTAGGAAGACAGCTTAGACTATGACTCTATGGTACCCCAGTGGCCTGTTTACCTGCTTTGTGTGTCAGGACAGGTCATGGACAAGGCAACGGGAAGGGAGTTTGATCTTTTCAGAACATTGGACAATTCAAACAGACATAGGAATCTGCCACGCTGATGTGCAATGTAGTGAGTGAGTGAGAGGGGTCAGGATGTACAACATACCCTCCAGGCTGTAGAAAAGACAGAGGTATGTTTACACCTGAGAGTGTTATGATCCTACATGTAGAACCAGATCACATTCATAATGCAAGTTTCTTCAGTGCCTATTTTGTCATACTTTCTTTATTCTTTTCAAACTTGCCTTTACAGCAGTGAGTAGTACATTTACACAAATTCTGGAGGGAAAAAGCAGCACATTCTTTCATAAATTCCTCAGTTTCTGATTCAAATTCCAGTTAAAAAGGCTGGATGAAAAAATAAATAAACAAAAACAGGCAGCTGCATATTTTTTCTTCATGCAGAATGTCTTGTCATTAACACACGACTCCATTTGTGTACAAGCTAGTACACATACACAGAGTCGCAGACTCAACCTCACCCTCAAACAAACATGGGAGTGATTGTTCATTTCCTTCTCTTCCCGTTACCTAACAGTGAAACGAGAGCAATTAGTGCCCTGTGAAGTCAGCCCGAAAATAGTCAGAGCCCATGCAGGATAAATAAACCAGTGGACCTACCGCAGACTGCCTCATCTCCAGAACATCTTTAAATAGATCCAGAGCTTGAGGAGAGGACCTGAATGCTTCTACCAAGCTGACTGTGGGATATTGTGGGGAACAAATTCTATGTGGGACCCCCCAAATGCTGTGCAGGATTGCAGAAATGGGGACCTGCATCATCGATTGCACTATTTACAATTGGATTTGACCATTAGTATCTTACTTTAAAAAGGTTAAAGGTTTCCTATTTAGAGCTTGACTCTTCTGTAGTTCCATTATGTACTAAGATGTTCAAGTACACGTTGGTATGTTCTAGGTCAAAAAGGCAAAAAAAAAAAAAAAAAAAAAAAATATATATATATATATATATATATGTGATAAAGTTGTTTCTCAAGTGAGCCTCACAGTGGCGCAGTGGGTAGCACGTTTGCCTCACAGCAAGAAGATCGCTGGTTCGAGCCTCGGCTGGGTCAGTTGGCGTTTCTGTGTGGAGTTTGCATGTTCTCCCTGTGTTGGCGTGGGTTTCCTCCGGGTGCTCCGGTTTCCCCCACAAGTCCAAAGACATGCGGTACAGGTGAATTGGGTAGACTAAATTGTCCGTAGTGTATGTGTGTAAATGAGTGTGTATGGATGTTTCCCAGAGATGGGTTGCGGCTGGAAGGGCATCCGCTGCGTAAAATATATGCTGGATAAGTTGGCGGTTCATTCCGCTGTGGCGACCCCAGATTAATAAAGGACTAAGCCGAAATGAAAATGAATGAATGAATGAATGTTTCTCAAGTGAAAGGGAGATAGAACAACCTCTGAGCAATAAAAAAAAAGCCTGTGGGTTCTGGTGAATAAATAACAATTGAATATGTGGGTAAATGTGAATTATGTCCTTTTCAATGGAGGAGGTTTATAAATCACCCCTTGGGCAAACTTGACAACCCATCGCAGGTCTCTGTGGGGGACTATGTGGGGGTCTCTTAACCTGTGGTTAAGTCCTCAGCCACATTTCAACTTTCGGCTCTTTGGATCTGACAGAAGTTATAAACTGTGCTTTTGAGGTGACATGTTCTCACCCCCTCAGACACCACTGGAAACCTTTAGGGAGGACAATGGCTGGGAAAGAAGATACCAGAACACTGCATGTTAAGTGGAAATGGTTTATACAGAAGCTCCGATTTCAGATTCATGATCTAAACCATAGACTAGCACAGTCACACCAGAGCTGAAATGGTTAACTTCTCATGCATTGCCACACATATGTGAGAAGCTGTCTACTAGAATGAAGGAGCAAATTAAACCTTCAGAGTTTCCAAATAGATTACTTTACATGCATACAGCTTACAGCATTACACAGTCCCCCTAATGCTTTTTTAATGAGTTTGCTTACATTTGCTTCATTGAGAATATACAACTCATCCCAGATTGCAATATGTAGGCCAGGAAGGATCGCTAGCCAGACAGAGGCAGGCTCAAAGCAGGAATTTTAAACAGGAGATTTTTCCTTATCTGAACTATTTAGGGCTGTGCCTTGCATCAGGAAAGATTACTGGCTGAATCCTGGTTACTATCTATGTATCAGACTTATATGAGAAGGTTTTCTCACCAAACTAGGAAAGAGGAATCACATAACCTGTTGTCCTGTCTGGAGGAAGATTTGCGTCATCAGTTATTAGCACAATAACTCGGAACATATCGTAATGGCACAAAAATTCTCAAATCATGTAGGAATGCGAGTTGGAATGACAAGGTTTGTAGTATTTTGTGGAGTAATTTAAGCAAGGACATTTCTGATGGAAAGCTCTAGTTCATTCAGGGCGTTGTGTCTAGAAGGGAAAGATGAGAGAATGGTTGCAGAAGGGAGTCATGGGGTATGCGGGAATCGCATCGCTCGCAGCTGCACATCTATGAAAGCAGCAGTGCTATAGTACAGTCCACCAAAAACATGTTAGTACCCACTGCATCATAAAACAATCAACTACACTACCTCACATGCATGTGCATAATTGCAGGTGGTGTGTATATACTTAAACTAAATCTACACAACAGGAACCTTCTAAACATGATCCTGGAACAATTTGTTTAATGCTATGTAGAGTTGTTCCAAAGAAAGCATAGCTTGCATTTCACAAGTGACTCTGGAAGAATAACTACGATCAAAGCCAATAGTATGCTATAAACAGAAAATGTCCACTTCGAGTTATTACTCCCAAAGATGGAAAAGACCTGCTTGGATGTATGCCAAGACATTAAACAAGATACTAGATGGTTCAGTAATTTCAAGTCGTATCTCAAACCGATCAACCAGTAAAGCTGAGGGAAATCAGTTTCCAACAATGCCATTAAGAAACTCTGTTGCAGGCAATAACCTTGCAGATTGAGAAGGTACAATCATTTATGACTAAAACCACTGCATGTTCTAACTTGCCAAACTGCTGGCGAACATCAAAGGTAAGGTATAGGTGAAAAGGAATTACATATATTTGCCACTTTGAATGTGGACAGTTGTTCTGCTTTAAGAATCAAAAGAAATCGACCCGACATATCTGATGAAAATCAACGAAAAGAACAAAAGCTGATCTTGAGGTCACAATCTGAAAATTAGGTTTTAATATGTTCCATTGGCTTTGACATGCAGATTCGGTTTCCCAAATCATGCACAGCAGGGAAACAAAAGCAAATGTCAATGGAAAAAACTTGTCATTTGCTTGTCGAACAATCTTTATCTGTTAGCAGCATTTCCCACAGCTGACCTCTTGCATGTCCAGCAAACCATTCCTTACATCTTTAAAGGCTGCAGTGAGTATGGAGAGCTCCAGAGACAGAGTGAGCTCCAGCCGGGGAAGAGGATCGACAGAGAGGGCGTATCCTCCACCCGACCTGCAGCTGCCTCAGCTGCTCGCCACTGGGGACACCAGGAAATTTATTGCAATAATCATCTCTCTAGGCAACACATTAAATAGCGCACTCCTGCTTTGAAAAGTCTTTGAAAGACGTTCTCTTTGATACTTGATTAGAGAGTGAAGTTTTCAGGAGGTGGCAAACAGTCTTAACATGTAGAGAGATGTTGGATATGTTTTTTGCCTCTTTTGGTGTTAATGCACTTAATTGGTTATTTCACTATTTGTGAACCGAGTGAATGTCAAGTTTTTTTTTTTTCAATTAATTTTTTTTCTCTAAGCAGTTATGTTTAAGGTACCATGTATTAGATGGTATTTTAGATTGCATTTTATGTTGGCAACATGCTTACATTTACTCCATTGAACCTCTCTTTCTTCATCTCTCCCAGAAGTTGGACAAAGTGGTTTAGTGTACACTTGTATATGTCAGAGAAGAACTTTTTTTTGTAAAAGGCCGAACGAAACTACAGATTCTGCCTTGTAATGATTTATCAGGCATTCCAGATGAATGGTGAGGAGAACATGTTGAATATATCATGACTTCTGGACTATATCTGAAGTCCATGATAAATTCACACTTTAATATTACTGAATAAAAAGTAAGGTTTACATTTGTTACAATGAAACTCTACATTTAAGTACTGAATAATGTTTATTGTACATGGAATATGCGTAACAAGGAGGTTATTAGTTTGGGTTGAATCTGGCTTGAATGGATTTTTGATGCCATCGACAGCGGAATCCTAAAATAAAATATTATTTAATTAAAGCAACTTGCATACATGACAGAATTCAACATACTTTGTTTCATTAATAATAGACAGCTTGCTAAGTGTTAAATAGCTATCACAAGATCTGCCCAAGAAGGTTAAAATCTAATCTGTGATAAAGGGATTTATCAACCAGCAAAACACAACAAATCAACATCATTTCCAGTGCTCGAATTTACTCACTCGTTTTCATTCACTCTTTCAAGTGGACTATATCAATGGACTAATCTAGGGAAAAGTGAATGAGGGTAGCCTACAGTGGGAAATTTCGGATACAGCAAATGTCTAGTCTTTTCATAAAATGTAGTAAGTCTTAGCACGTTCTGAGACATTTGAGGCCTGATTGAGCTGAACGAATAAAGAATGATGCTAAATTATGGGAAAATATAATTTGTGTGGCTAAAAAGCCTCATCTACGTTAGTAATTTTAACTTGAACCATGACAGTTTTGACAATGTTAATCCATGCATCAGTACTGATATCCGATCTCGTGGATATAGTTTAATGTCATGTGCAAAAGTATGGTGAAACAAAGCCACAGAGACCGTTTAGGGGTCTGTCTGTCCTTCCACACGGTTTTTACCACTCGATTCACTCATCTCCTCACTCTCAGATATTTGTGGCTCTCTCCTCCACAAAAAAAGTAAGACGCTCATGTCTTTCTGTCTTCTATTCTCATTTTCTCCCTTCGTGACCGCAAATTGCTGTCATTATGTGACGCATTGCAGTGGTGATGGCTAACCAGAGTCTGGCCTGTGGAGAAAACCACGACAAGCGAATTAAGAGCTGAGGGAAATTGAGGGCCTGTGTCTGTCTCTCTCTCTCTCTCTCTCTCTCTCTCTGTGTGCGTGTGTGGACCACCCAGACTGCCTTAACCAGAGGGTGAGACCACAAGCAGGAGCGACTCTGTTCTGCCACCCGCATCTCTGTCCCTCGCTTTCAGTCTATATTTAAATCTATTTGTTTCTTCTTTGTCTCCTTCTCAATAACTCTTGCTGCTTAGTTCTCTTGGTCTCACACTCTTATCTTTGCGGTTGTATAAATGGAAGCCAAACCCATGAGACACTGCATGTTGGTTGTAAAGGACACTGCAGTGTTATGCTATATAATTTAATGTGCTGAATCCAGTTTTATACCAAAATATTCTTAATAAAAGGGCATTTTATTGCTTAGAGGCTGTATTTTATATATGTTTTGTCACTTTGTAGATTTACTAGAGTTGTTCGTCCTTGACATTCGTCCAAATTAAAATAAATAAAATGATTAATTATTGCAATATAACAAAAAGCTTACATAACTTAGATTAGTACGTTTGCTGGTTTGGCTGGCTCTTTCAGAATCAAAGCAAGTCAATCGCTGAAACTGAAACTTCACACTTTCATAATGTATAATATATATGAATTCAAAATGTTCAAAAATACTCATTTAAGGGTTGCAAAGTAATTTGTTGTTATAATAAGTGTCTACTTAAGGGAGTTTACAATTTCGGGTGTAGCCTTAAACTTTATGAATGAATTATTGAATCATTGACACAAAGGATCCATTCAAAAACAAATTCATTCATTTCATTTTCATTTCGGCTTAGTCCCTTTATTAATCTGGGGTCGCCACAGCGGAATGAACCGCCAACTTATCCAGCATATGTTTTACGCAGCAGATGCCCTTTCAGCTGCAACCCATCTCTGGGAAACATCCATACACACCCATTCACACTCATACACTGCGGACAATTTAGCTTACCCAATTCACCTATACCGCATGTCTTTGGACTTGTGGGGGAAACCGGAGCACCCGGAGGAAACCCACGCCAACACGGGGAGAACATGCAAACTCCACACAGAAATGCCAACTGACCCAGCTGAGGCTCGAACCAGCAACCTTCTTGCTGTGAGGCGTACGTGGTATCCACTGCGCCACCGTGAGGCCCACACAAATTCATTCATGAAATATAAAAATATAGGTGATACTTTTGCTTGAGTGATATAAAATATATATATATATATATTATCATCACATATATATCACATCTTTTGATCTTATCTTCCCCTCCTTGTTCACGTAGGTTTCCTCCGGGTGCTCTGGTTTCCCCCACAGTCCAAAGACATGGTAAAATGGATAAACAATATTAGTCGTAGTGAATGAATGTGTGTATGGGTGTTTCCAAGTCCTCGGTTGCGGCTTAAAACATATGCCAGTGTAATTTCCGGTTCATTCTGCTGTGGCAACCCCTGATAAATCAGGGACTAAGCCAAAGGATAGCGAGTGAGTGTATACACTGTAGACTGTATATATGGAGTCATTTTAACAATACTACAACAGGCTTCATCACACAGTCTTTACTTGCTTTACTTTTCTTTACTTTAATTATAAAGCGCAATAAAACAACACAATGGTCACAATGGCTGTACACACCTTGGGTTATAAATGATCAAAAATAGACAACAACAGATAAAGCAGCATACAGTACAACCAACATAACCCAAAAACATCAAATGGATACAGCAGAAACAAAGACAGGCACAATAAGATCAATTTCCTCACAATTTAAAAGCTTTTTCTAAGAGATATAGTTTCAGTTTCCCTTTGAACAAGGATTTATTTAGAGATTATTCTAATAGACATAGGTAGGCCATTTCACATTTTAGGACCTACTACAAAAAGCCTGGTCTCCTTTTTTCTTTAGTTTGGATCTGAGGACTTTGAACATTTTCTGCAGTCAATGATTTTATACTCTCAATACCTGTTTTTGTTTGTATTTTGGAAAGTGAGTTACATACTGTACTTGATTATTGACATTTTAGCTCACAAATCATTTGAACCATAGACTTTAAATATCACACACCTTAATAGAGATAAGCACTATGTGGTTTGGCTTCTACTAGCATAGTCCCTAAGAACATAGCAAAGCTGCTTTAACAATTAGTAATCACACTCTTATCAAAGCTGCAAAGTCAGAAATGCTTGGATGTGTCTTGGCTCTACAAAGTCTCAAAGACTTTCTCCAAACATTAATTTCTTCCTCTTAGGTTCCCCCTCTTCTGCATTACATTCCTCTACATAAAAAAGGTTTCCATGCAGATTGCCCATTATGTCAGTGGAACGATAGTTATCGGCCCTGACCCAGGTCAAGCCACACTGTAAACAGGGTCATGTTCAGAGGCGGGTGGCTGAGGAGAGAGGAGCCATGCTGAAGCCAGACGACGGGACAGGCCCACTATCAGCCCCAGGATCAGGCTTCTGGCTCCAGACTGCTCCCTCTTAAACTCCTGGCAGACCTGGAGCCCCTCGTCTCACCAGGAGGGGATGGGTGTTGCTTTGGGTGTTGGCTTGTGGCTGTAGAATACATACTGTAAGATGTATAACAAAAATGACAAAAGTAGGCTCACCTTTTCAATAGCCTTTTGATAATAAAACTCTTTTGCATTTTATGTCTAGGTTGATAGGGATAGATCACCCTAAAATTCTGTCATTATCTACTTACCTTTGTTTTGTTCCCAATCTGTTTGCATTTCCTACCGCTTTTTTGAACACAGAAGTAGATTTTGAAAAATGTCTGGCTATTGACTTCCATATTATTATTTTTTTTTGAGTATGGATGTCGATGGCAGCGGGCTTTTAATATTCTCCAAAAGTAGGACTAGAGGTTTTCTTAAGGGACACCTATGATGCAAAATCAACTTTTGGATGCTGTTTGGACAGAACTGTGTGTATTGTAGGGTTTCCACAGTCATATTGGAGTGATATAAATACAACAACTCAAATATAAAAATGTCCTGACATTAAAATAGGATCCAAATCCTATAGATTTAAAGAAACTGGGATTAAAAGATCTGTTCCAACTTTAAAACGTTTTTACAATCACTATGTAACTCACAACTGCTGGAATCACCACAGCTGCATAGTGCCAGTGCAACTGCATATGACGATGCTTCAATCATACAACAAAAGTCCCAGTGTTGGACATTAAATCAGGTTTATTTTGTACAGTAGCATAATGGATATGCATGGATATATAGCAATGTATATTAACATGTGTCCTGTCACATTTGTCGTAGGTAAACGTGCAAAAACAGTGCAATGTTAAACACACGTGTGTGTATGTGTGTGTGCGAACTTGTAACATCATTTGTGTTTGATTTATCATTGCAGAAAGGCTTGCATAATTTATTTATTCATTCATTTTCCTGCAGCTTAGTCTTTATTCTAGAGGTTGCCACAGCAGAACGAATCGCCTACCAGTCCACTCCGCAACCCAGTACTGGGAAACACATTCATACACTGCGGCCAATTTAGTTTATTCAATTCACCTATAGCATATGTCTTTGGGCTGTGGGGGAAACCGGAGCACCTGGAAGAAACCCACGCGAACGGGGAGAACATGCAAACTCCACACAAAAATGGAAACTGGCCCAGACGGGACTTGAACCAGTAACCTTCTTGCTGTGCGATGACAGAGCAAACCACTGAGCCACTGTGTCGCATGGTGCATAATCTAAACAACAAATACTTCAAATAACCTTACTTGGTATTCTGACTTAAACATTGTATCTCTGCTTCACTGGTGTCTGTCTCTGTCACTAACTGCTGTTTATCTGATATAACACAGCAGGAGAAACAGACATGCATGCAAAGGCACAGACGGTGGGCAGGGAGAACCAGCTCATTTGCATTTAATGGCACAGACTACAAAAACAGCTACCTTTTACCCCAAAATTCACTATTTAGCTGAAACTTTACAGAAACATTCTGGGGACACCAAAAGCTTATTTTACATCTTGTAAAATAAGTAAATTATGAGCTCTTTAAAATGAAATTGCATCATAAATCAAGAGATCAACTCATTTACTCACTAGTTGAGTCAGCAGCCAGCCTCACTGTGTTTATAAGAATGTTGTTAGAAACTATTCTAACTCAGACATTCCTAGTTGAATGGGAATGTCTAGGTTTAAAAGATGGATAGAGTTGTCAGAAGCTTAAAGGGTTAGTTCACCCCCCCCCCAAAAAATATATTCTGTTATTATATTCTGTCTATGGAGGGTGTGAAGCCTCTCAGATTTCATCTAAAGCCATGTCGACGCATACATACTGTTGATATTTTTCCCCACCTTCATATATAAAAAAATGAAAATAAAAAATCTCTGTTCACCTTTTATGCAACCCAGACTCATTCTGAAAACTCAGCTTTATATGCATTTCTGGAGAGCGCCAAATACGTCCCGGGAGGTAAGTTTTTTGCAGTTTTTGTTTTTGCGAATCCACCAGAGGCCGCTGTGTACGCTTTTTGAGATATCAGCTTTCTCTCCCATTTGCGCATGTACTCTTATTTTGTAAATCCACCAGAGGCTGCTGTTGACTGACTGACAGACTGATCCCCCACCCCCACCCCCTTCCCTAAACTCAACCGATAGTGTTGTAAAAAGCACCAATTGACCAGCGTCCACCCACTTCCCTAAACCCAACCAACAGTGTTTTGAAAAGCAATCCAGAAAAAGAAAAGCCCCCTGATTTTTACCACATTTTCAGATTTCACCACATTCTCACCCTTTTATTTACTTGTTTATTTTATTTTTGGGCGTTTTATTTTTGTCTTACCTGCTTTCTCCATTCTTACCATTCTCGAACCCTGTTCAGCTCTTCTCTGCGTCTCAAGTCCACCGACGTACGCTGCAAGCCACTGGGCAAACTGGTAACAGCGGGAAAGCCGTCCTTACGGAGGTAAGCAGTCAGCTGCCAGCGTGAAAAGGCATGGCATCATACCAGCCCGTAGCGTTCGTTTTAAAGATGTAATGCAGCCATGCATACTTCTGGCTACATAATTCGCGATCTCTAGAAATGTATATAGGGCTACGTTTTTAGAATGAGTCTATGTTGTTTTTATGCTGGGTTTACCCCAAATGCAAATTGAGTATTCGCATGACCACATAACCAAAGTTTATGAAAATCTGCACCATTGCTGGAGTTTTTTTAAAAGGTTCGGTGTCAGTGACTCTGTTTGTGTGGACGAATGGGCAAACCACATAGAAAAATCTGTGGTTTTGACAATACCTGTTTGTGTGGACAAAGCCTAAAATATCTTAATTTATGTTCCGAAAATAAATGAAGGCATCAGGGGATTGGAATGAGATGAAGGTAAGTAATTAAGAACATAATTTTGGGTGAACTAATCCTTTAATGATCATGAAGTTGAAGCCATGTAACCATGGTGCGGTTTGTTTATAGTGTATATAAACAGTGACAGTTGTGATTTCAGGATAGCTTTAAATATTTTTATTTATTTATCCTTTATTGTACCTAGATAGTCTCGTTGAAATACAAGATCTCTTATTCTAAGGAGTCCTGGCCAAAATGGCAGCTCAAAAATGTTTAAAAATCTGCCCTGTTCTCATAAGACTCATACGAAAGAATAAAACAATCAGTCAACAAGTACATGTTCTCTTTAGTGCAGTCTATAAGAGCTTTAAAGAGTGTAGTGTTTCCAGCATCACAATAGTTTGCCACTCGTTCCATAATGAGAAAGCAAACATTTTAAGGCAGTTTTGCTAAAATTTCCTTGCATAACTAAGTCTGAGAACACTGAATGTGTACATGCTGCCTCTGTTTCAGAAAGTCAGGGATTCTGTCTTTGAAGACTGAAAGGAAATGTGTTGACAGGGAGTCTGTGAGGAAGACGGGCTGCAGTTTGATGTTGCTCTCATTGCTTCGCCTCAGTGTGTGTTTGGCTGCAGGCCAGGACGATGTTGTTAGAGAACAGCACTGAGTGAAAGATAGATGCCTGTAATTACTCAAAGGCCAGTACAGAGAGGAGCCCGCAGAGTTCAGATGTCCAGAACGGCTCTATTAGAACTTGTTTTGGTGGCAATAGATGTTGAAGTATACACTGAGCACAGTATATATTCATTCATTCCTTTTCTTTTCGGTTTAGTCCCTTTATTAATCTGGGGTCGCCACAGCGGAATGAACCACCAACTTATCCAGCATATGTTTTACGCAGCGGATGCCCTTCCAGCCGCAATCCATCTCTGGGAAACATCCACACACACTCATTCACACACATACACTACGGACAATTTAGCTTACCCAATTCACCTATACCGCATGTCTTTTGGAATTGTGGGGGAAACCGGAGCACCCGGAGGAAACCCACGCAAACATGGGGAGAACATGCAAACTCCACACAGAAATGCCAACTGACCCAGCCGAGGCTCAAACCAGCGACCTTCTTGCTGTGAGGCGATTGTGCTATCCACTGCGCC
>CAIGQW010054382.1:3320318-3338789 GCA_903798125.1 Danio choprae
ATATATTAAATGGGGTATTGTTATCATCTTAATACTACACATACGATAATGCTGTAAATAATCAAATTACTGTAAATGTGCAAGTTGAATTGCACCTTACAATGTTTGCTATAATAATAAAACTGGAAAAAAAACTGTATTGCATAAGAAAGACAGTGTTAAATATAAAAATAGTAAACATTTGAAGTAATCAAAAGTATAATAATAATACTTCCTTACATTTATATAGCGCTTTTACACATTTTTGGGGGGAATCTCCTCATCCACCACCAGTGTGCAGCATTTAACTGAATGACGCAATGGCAGCCATATTGTGCCAGACCACACACCACACACCAGCTGATTGGTGGAGAGGAGAGAGTGATGAAGCCAATTATCATATGGAGATGGTTAGGACAGAGGGCAAATTTGACCAGGATGCCGGGGTTAAACCCCAACTCGTTTTCGAATGACATCCTTGGATTTCTAACAACCACAGAGAGTCAGGACCTCGGTTTAATGTCTCATCCGAAAGACGGCGCTCAATGATCATTATAGAGCCCCCTTCACTATACTGGGGCGTTAGGACCTGCACAGACCACAGGTTGAGCGCTCCCTGCTGGCCTCACCAACACCACTTCCAGCAGCAACCTAGCTTTCCCATGAAAGCCTTCCAATTCACCAGCATCATGTCGACAGATCATTAAAATTATGCCGTTAAAGGACTGTTCAGACCAAGCACAATAACTACAAAGATAACAATAAAAATGGAATTTTAAAAATCGTTCTTAATGTAAAACAATAGTTTCAGACCACAGCTGTAACGATAAAGATGGAGGGAAACAATATCATTAGGGTCAGTTTGTTTTACAGCTAACATTTATTCATTCAGCAAACCGCCCCAGTGCATGCTGAAGATCCATGTTCGATGAAGCCAACAGAACCACATCGTCTGCGAATAACAGAGATAAAATCCTGTGGTCCCCGAACCGAACCCCCTCCGGCCCAAGGCTGCGCTTTGAAATTCTGTCCAACCGAGCCCTGCCGGAGTCCAACATGCACTGGAAACAAGTCTGACTTATTGCCGGCAATGCGAACCAAACTCCTACTCTGTTCATACAGGGACGACACAGCCCTTAACAGAGCTCCTCTGACCCCATACTCCCAGAGCACCCTCCACAGAACGCTACGAGGGACAAGGTCCAATGCCTTCTCCAAGTCCACAAAACACATGTGGACTGGTTGGGCATACTCCCACGAACCCTCAAGCACCCTGGTGAGGGTATAGAGCTGGTCCAGTGTACCATGGCCCGGACGAAAACCGAATTGTTCCTCCTGGATCCTAGATTCAACCATTGGCCAGATCGTCCTTTCCAGTACCCTGGCATAGGCTTTCCCCGGGAGGCTGCGGAATGTGATTCCCCTATAGTTGGAGCTCACCCTCCGGTCCCCCTTCTTAAAAATGGGAACCACCACCCTAGTTGCCCAGTCCAGAGGTACCGTCCCCGACCTCCATGCGATATTGTAGAGACGTGTCAGCCAAGACAGCCCTAAACATCCAGAGACCTAAGATACACAGGGTGAATCTCATCTACCCCTGCTGCTGTGCCACTGCGGAGTTTACAAACTACCTCAGTGACCTAACATTTAATAAAAATTAATGATAAAAATGATCAAAGGCAATGGTAAAAATGAACATTAAATGGAATATGCAAGGCTAGCAAATTGAAGGATAAAAACAAACCTCAGATATCCAGTGCTCATTCCAGCATCGTTGTGTTCCCTCATGGAAAAATTATTTGAGTTGTTTATTATAAACGAGTAATGCAAAAAAGAGAAGCATAAACTAAAATAAGATAAACTGATAATGTTTGCCTGCTTGTGTGAACACAAAAATAGTTGTTATATTAATAGGTGAAAACCGCACTTTATGATAGTTTGATAAACAAGCACACTCATTCTGAAAACGAATACATTTCTGGAAAGTGCCAAATACGTCCCAGGAGCTAAGTTTTTTTGCAGTTTTTGTTTTTGCAAATCCACCAGAGGTCGCTGTGTACGCTTTTTGAGATCTGAAATTTTTGTTGCGAGTGCCATTCGCGCCTGCTGTTCTCGTGTAAATCCAACAGAGGCCTCTGTCGACTGCCTGACTGACTGAATGACTGACTGACTGACCGATCGACCTACCCACCCTCCTCCTTCCCTAAACCCAACCAATAGTGTTTTCAAAAGCACCGATTGACCCGCCCACCCACTTCCCTAAACCCAATCCAGAAAAAGAAAAGCCTGTTACGATGTGTATGGTGACAAATGTATGGTGACAATTTGTTAATTCTTAGTGAACTGTTCCTACAAAAAAGGCAGCGTTGTCATCTACATGCCCTTGTAGACAGGTAGAAAATGAGGGAGAGAAACTGATATGGAGATTATTTGAAGGACACGGACACTTTAAATAGAGTCCTCATGGAGGCTTAAGTGTCACACACATTGTCTCATTTCAGAGAGCTGAAATGTGGCAACCGTGCAACTGGCAAGAGTTTCAGACAGAGTCCAGAAGTTCTTTCTTACCGAATTACAAATCAGTAACAATTGCACATTAAATAACAGAAGAGATGCTTAAACTGTCATTTCAGATTCCAGAGACTTTGTTTTGTGGGTAAGAGGATCTTTAAAAGTTCTTGAAAGAATCAGTGATGGAATTCTGCTGGTAATCCAGGTATTTTCATGAGATCTTGAGAATAATTGCAAACCTTCCCTCCAGTATGAGTTCAAACTCTTTTTATTTGCCTTAAACAGTGGTGGATGACTTGCGCAAATCAAGCACTTGAGGAATTGGGTGAAGTTATATATATATAAAATCTTAACTCTTACAGCCGCAAGTGTTAAATACTCCCATTGAGCCCCCTTTGTGTGTGTGTGTGTGTGTGTGTGTGTGTGTGTGTGTGTGTGTGTGTGTGTGTAACCATTATTTAGAATGCATTGCATTTCCATTACTATGTGTCAAGTTTATAACAACACCACAGCCCCAATAATTTGTGCATACATATATTTTTGGTTTCCCTTTTCAGCAAATATTGAAAACATATCTTAATTACATAGTGAAATATCTGATCTGATTCTTAAACATCTTTTAGATTATGCATTGTGTTGTTTAAACAGCTTAAAAATTATTATATGATTTGATCTATGGCAGGTGATGGATGCCACCATTTTTAAATTAAAACTCTGGATTATCGTTTTAAATGTATGAACTTTTCATTTTATTGGGCTTTCTTACTATATTACCAAAGGAAATATGTTTATACAGTTTTATGAATGTGCTTTTAGCAGTGCCATCTGTGAAGGACGCTGACTGTTAAACAGGAGTTTATACAAACTCATGGTGGATTCACAGCTATCCTTTATAAAAGAAATGTTGGCAAACTTTGAAAAAAATCTTTTTATATAGATTTACAGATGTGAATTCCATTATGGGACTCTGCTCTGTTGTTCATGCTGAAAATTCCACTGTGCAGTTTAACAAATTGACTTTGTTGACATTTCAGTAGTTTTAAACATTCATTCATTCATTTTCGCTTAGTCCCTTTATTAATCTGGGGTCGCCACAGCAGAATGAACTACCAACTTATTCAGCATATGTTTTACGAAGCGGATGCCCTTCCAGCTGCAACCCATCACTGGGAAACATCCACACACACTCATTTACACACACTATGGACAATTTTAGCTTACCCAATTCACCTATAGCGCATGTCTTTGGACTTGTGGGGGAAGCCGGAGCACCCGGAGGAAATCCACGTGAACAACATGCAAACTCCACACAGAAATGCCAACTGACCCAGCCGAGGCTCGAACCAGCGACCTTCTTGCTGTGAGGCGATTGTGCTATCCACTGCGCCATCATGCTGCCTAGTTTTAAACAACATATTGTATTTTTGTTCTGTAATACAAAACACCAACCCAGACAAAATATCACTTCAAACTATAACAAATGTCAGTAAAAGTCACTTTTTTTTTAACTTTTCATCATCAAATTTTTTTGGAGGAAAGATCAAAGTTCTAAGATGCAATGAAAAGCCCAAATATAGAAGAAAAAAAAATGAAACTGTTTATTATTATTCTTATTATTTTTATTATTACTATTATTATTATTATTATTATAAGGTCGTTGGTTCGAGCCTCGGCTGGGTCAGTTGGCATTTCTGTGTGGAGTTTGCATGTTCTCCCTGTGTTTGCGTGGGTTTCCTCCGGGTGCTCCGGTTTCCCCCACAGTCCAAAGACATGCAGTACAGGTGAATTGGGTAAGCTAAATTGTCCATAGTGTATGTGTGTAAATGGATGAGTGTGTGTATGAATGAGTATGAATGTTCCCCAGTGATGGGTTGCAGCTGGAAGGGCATCCGCTGCGTAAAAACCTATGCTGGATAAGTTGGCGGTTCATTCCGCTGTGGCGACCCCAGATAAATAAAGGGACTAAGCCGAAAATAAATTGAATGAATGAATGAATATTATTATTATTATTATTATTATTATTTTATGCTGTAAAGAAATTTTACTACGTCGATCTAATGGAATGAAATCTAACCAATTAAAATTGGATTGTTGTTGCAATGAAACAACTGGTAGGTCAAAGCTGGTAAGATTTAACAACACTAAATGCTAACAATAAAATGCGTGTAGACACATAATCATCAGGATAATATAGTGCCCTTGTGGTTGGACACTTCAAACAAATGATGCCATGTGTGTGGGTCAAAGGCTGCTGGTTATTATATAGCGTGAACAGACGTTTTTGTGAATGAGTCTGTGGCTACATGAAGGAAGTAGGACTATCAATCCACTTCCTCAGAGTATTGTCCAACGGCATGACCTTTGACTCATGCCTCTAGTCCAAATGACGTCATCTTTTGTCTATATGCAAAAAGAGGCAGACGAAACAGAACAATGTCTGTTCTGCCTGCTTCCGTGTGGGAGGTAGAGTGAATTCTGGGATATAGAGAGCCTTCTGTGTTAAAGCGCATGTTGCGTAGGCTTACCCTCTGATGCTGGTGTTTGTATCACATTTGAATTTCTCTGAATTTAATTTGCTGCTAAAAGCACACAATAACATTCTCTCGGGGCCTAATTCTTTAAAGCAAAACCAAGGCAGCTTTTCATAAACGTATTCATGAGAGGAAATTCAAGTCAAATGACAATTGTTAATCACAGGTGGCCTTTGTAAAGGACGGTGCAATTAAAGAGAAGAATGTCAATCTAGATCTCATAATAAGCTGCAAGGCTTCAATGAAGATTATGACAAGCAGGAATTCAGAGTCTGTCTCTGTGTGTGTGTGTGTGTGTGTGTGTGTGTGTGTGTGTGTGTGTGTGTGTGTGTGTGTGCGCGTGTGCGTGTGTGTGTGTTAGTTTTGGTGGTTTACAAGGACACACTTTTTTATAATGATCGGTTTGACCTAGTTATTACAATGTTGGTGTGGTTTATAAGGACATGCATTGTGTCCTCGTAATTCAAAACTCTTACAATTCATACTTAACAGGATCTTCATTCAAACTTTGACACAGGTTTATTTTAGGGGTAGGGTAAGGCGATATAATAACTCTTAAAAGTATAAAATACCTTACACCTATAGAGAGTCCTCAAAAACCACCAAAATCAACAAGTTTGTGTGAGTGTGTGTGTTAAATCAAACAACATTCTATTGATGGCCCGAGGGGAAGCAAAGAATAAATTGCAGCTCCCCTGACGCATCCACAGACTAAACATCCAATTTAGCCACCCAGACATCTGACTCTACCTTCTTCTTTTTAAACCATTAAGCATTTGTAGCATAAGGAAAATAAAGGACGTCCAATTCGCCTTCCACCCCCCCTCATTCTTTCTGTCCTCGTTTTCTTCCTCCCTGTCCTTTTTTTTTTCACGCTCGTCTTGTGTTTTTCGCTCAGGTGAAAGAGTGTCCTCTTGTTCATTGTGTATGAGTGAAAGGGAGGCCACTCAGAGCAACAAAAGACAGAATATGAAGCTCAGGAAGCTTGACAGTATGTAAAAGAAAAACATGTCTCTAGGAAAACAGAAGGAGGGGAAGTGAGTATTGTTTCCTCCTTCCTGTGTCTTTGTGAATCTGTGTGAGGAGAATGCTAAGCCAGACGGTCTTTTCAGAGCTTGGGGAAGGGCAAATAATGTTGTGCTTTTCACCAAAGTTCTATCTCATTTTTCCAGAGTTTCATCCATTCCGCTGTAGGTATCGGATGCCCTTTCATTTTGGAATTCTGCTCAGTCAATTGCATAATTGACATTGCGTCCATTGCGTTTCAAGTTTGGATCGCACTTCAAACATTTCCTTTTCAAATCCATCTTGGCACCTCTTTCAAAATGCACCTTTAAATGATCAAAGCAATTTAAGCAAGCACTCAAAACCATTCCTGTTCACGCTAGCATTTTCTTGTATTTATTAGCTGCTATCGACGGGAGCACAAGTCGAGGCTTGTGTGGGAACACAGTAACTTTTGACTACAGTAACTTTTGAAGTCATAGCTCAGGCAAAAATGAAAGTTCTGTCATTATTTACTCAACCTTGTGTTTTTCTAAACCTGCATGGTGATATTTGCTCAGGAGAAAAAGAAAGCAACTTTTCAAAGCTGTTTTCAAACATTCACAGTTGCTTCATTGGTTAACCTCCAAAAATGAAAAAAAGCAAGAAGTTTACATAACTTGTGCAAAATATAAAAGTCTTGTGATGACAAACTAAAATGTAAATACTGCAGTGAGCTGTTTGCTTAAGAAACGCTCTGACTGGATCATTGAGTCCGTGAGCTGAACTTGAGCCCCAAATTCTTTTTATGAACCCTTTTATCTACACATCAGACAGAGCGATTTGTTTACACTTTTATGCATTTTCCTTATGTGCACATAGCCCTGCACATAGCATTGAAGAGAATAAAAAAATATTTATAAGTGTATGTTGTACTCATTTGTTTCCTCATTCTTGCCGTTCAGATATCTTCCCTCACTTCTGTTTAGCTGTGACACTTTTGCCGATTGATTCCCTTGTTGGACCTAAATATTGATTCATTGCCTTTATTTAGTTTTAGTTCAGATGTTGTGAGATTGTACAATTGGGGTTGCCAGGTTTTTGCAACAAAACTAACTCAATGACTAGTCAAAATTATCCCAATAACATCAAAACTCAAAATATGCCAGCGTCCATTTGTTTCTTCTTTGGAAATAACCATGTAATAATTATAAATTGAGGTGACACTGTGGCTCAGTGGTAAGCACTGTCGCCTCACAGCAAGAAGGTCGCTGGTTCGAGTCCCGGCTGGGTCAGTTGGCATTTATGTGTGGAGTTTGCATGTTCTCCCCGTGTTGGGGTGGGTTTCTTCCGGGTGCTTTGGTTTCCTCTACAGTCCAAAGACATGCGCTATAGGTGAATTGAATAAACTAAATTGGCCGTTGTGTATGTGTGTGAATGTGAGAGTGTATGGATGTTTCAAAGTACTGGGTTGCAGCTGGACGGGCATCAGCTGTGTAAAGCATATGCTGGATAAGTTAGCGGTTCATTCCGCTGTGGCAATCACTGATGAATAATATGGACTAAGCCGAAGTAAAAATGAATGAATAAATAATTAGAAATTCTCTGTTATCATAGAAATCACTGTTATAAGGGATTTAAACACAGTTCTGTGGCAACCGTGGGTAAATATAGCCAGCTTCTAATGATAAAATGTATTAATTGTATTTGTTTTATAATCACACTTCATAAAAACAGTCTGCATAAACACTTTGATTGCCATTCTTCTTTTGTACATATCATTGGAGGGGGAATAAGTGACGATCTCTTCCTCATTAGCAAAAACAGCCTTGATTGAGAAGCTGGGGATTGGGGGGAAGTGTGCAGCATCCACTTGGACGATGTGACGGCAGCCACAGGACAACGGTACCAATGCGCTCACCACACACCAGCTATAGGGGGAGTGGAGAGACAATGATAGAGCCAGTTCGGTGAATGGGAATGATTGGGAGCCCATAAATGGTACAGGCCGATGGAGGGAATTTGGCCAGGACACCAGGGTTTCCCTCATCTAAGTTCAGTACTGACCACGCGTTATAGTTCAAATTTGTCCACATTGTACAGATTTGTTTGTTCATATTAGTTCAGCCATGGTCATTGCTGTACTGATCCGTTACTCATCTTCTTTAGTTGCAATGCATTGCTTGTTTGTTACCTGGGTTTTGTTCATTGTTGTTTGTGTCCTTGGTTTAGTTCAGTCAAGGCCACATTGTGCTGATACATTCCCTCAATGGACTAAGATTATTGTTGTGCTGATTCACTACCTTGCTTTAGTTGAGTTGTGGCCATGATGTGATGATTCATTCATGTGAACACACGGTTAATGGGTTCTCTCATTGGCTGCGTGTTCTATTCCTGTTTTACGTGAGCACATAGCTTGTGTTGTTTCTTTGTGTCATGTGCTCTCCTGTCTATTGTCTAGTCCCACTCTCCTTTTTATCCACTTATTAGTTCTGCTTGTAGCTCCCTCTTGTTTGCTGTTCTGTGCCAGTTCGTCATATGTCATTTCCAGTCTTGCCCTCTCTAGCCCTGATCCCTGTCAGCCCTGCCCAGTCAAGTTTGTTTGTTTATTTGCATTTTAGTTATGTTTTCCCCTTTGGGGTTGTTTGTTTTGCTGTTTATTTTATTAGTAATAAAGAGCCATCTAATTTGCTACACTTGAGTCCTTGCTCCTTTCCCTTCTACCAACCGTGACACAGGCATTCATGAGTTGTTAAGAAAGAGTTAATAATAATGTGCCCCTCCAAGTAAAGTCATCTCTATTTATAGGTATTTTTGCTATTTGTAAAAAGGAACTAGTAACTAAAACTGACTACTTTTTAAGTAACATGCCCAGCACTGAATAGATGTACAGTTGTCAACATTTAAACTCTAAAAAATGTCAAGAACTGTGTTGGTGTCAGGACATTGTTGGTCACTACCATGCTTCATCAGAAAATAAGTTACATAAGTTTGCCTGTAGTTCGGGCAGAAGAAGAAAGTAAAGGATAATTCCACAAGCTGTGTAGAGAGAAATGAGGGCAAGAGAGCGTGAGAGAATCTGGTGTGTCTGCCTGTGTTTAACTGAAGAACAGCAGTGTTACTGAGGCAGATCCAGCTCTTTGAAGAGGACAGCACCACCTGAGGACAGCCTGTTTGTCTTGTGGCTTTCCACCAGTGGCCCAGGATTCACACCACTGTGTCATGTTTACTTAAACATGTCAGCTTTTAGGGCTGGAGGGTGATGAAGGGTAGGATTAGGTCTGCCAGCCTGGAGGACGACGAGAGTATGAATGGAGCAGAAACTGAAAGCTGAAGCACTGACAGAAATAGAAATTGGAGAGTTGTAGAAGCTTAATGGGTGGAACTAAAGGGAAGTGCTTAGGAGGAGAAAGAGGACAAACAGTCTGGACATAATAGCAATCATTAACATAAGATCATTTAGAGCTTCTGTTTGAGCAAAGTGAGAGCAAATCACAGATGCGTTATGAATATGAATAACATTTCTCAACTGTTATACATCACACAATACAGTTTGTTGCAGGTGAAGTTTACATCCACCATTACATGTACATTTGGGAAAAGAAGTTCTCTGAAATTACAAAATACACAGCTATTTGTATTATGTTCAGGAATAGTTCACACGAAAAGAGGTGTTCCTCAGCATTTACTCAAGTGATTCTAAACTTTTAAGAACTTCTTGCTTCTGTTGAACACAAAGCTTTATTCTCAATAATGTTGGACAACCAAAGTAAGAACAAAAAAATACTATAGAAATCAATGGCTACTTTTTCCCAAGATTATTCAGTATATCTTCCTTTGTGTTTAACTCAAACTAGTTTGGATCTACTATGTCCTTACTATCCCATCTCCTTAGCCCTGAAAAAGTGGGGACTCCTTGTAATGTTATTATAATGGGGAAAAAAAGGCTTAACTACTACCACCACCACTACCACCACCACGTCACTAATGGTATGTGTCTAGGAGTGAGAGAGCAACAGTGAAAAGTTTAAAGGTTGGTTGGGGTGGGTGTGTATCAATCCCCTACCTTCACTACAACAAATCGATTTCGATTAAATTTTTTTTTAACAAAAATGTTAATAAATGTTTCCAACACAACAAACAAAAGTACACTCTAGCTAGTTAGGGAGCAAAAATGTCTAAACTGACAAAGTAAAAATTAATTAACTATAATTAACTAACTCCCTAATTAAACATAAACATGGGAAAAGGGTTATATAAATAAAATGGCACCCACCTCTTTATGGCTTCCAAACACAAAGATACATTTCAAAGGCAGGATGTAAGCGGTTTCAAATAACTTTGCAAAAGATTTTAAGTTCAACACAACACTCTGGAAGCAAGCTTCAATGTGGCTTGCAACTGGTTAGCTTTTAAGCTTGCAGGGCAACCTCCTTTCCTCCTCGCCAGATTGAGAAACAGGTAACAAAAAGAAAGAGAGGGAGAAAAGAAACCAAACACAACATTCAACAATACATTCAAAACACCATGGAAGGTAACAAACAAAAAAAATTAAATTGTACTATGGCAAAAAAAAAAAAATGAACAAAACAGATTTACATATATAAGTATTTACAATTTAGAATAAGAATTTGACTTACGTTCTCCCAGGGCCATTTATACCTAAGTTGATATTTAGCCACACCATACTACTGGTGTTTCGTAACATCTAGTTTTTTATGAGGTGGGTTGTTAACCCAATGCTCAACCCCCAACCTGGAGGACCAGGACATACTCTACGGACAATTTAGCTTACCTAATTTACCTACAGCACATGTCTATGGACTGTGGGGGAAACCGGAGCACCTGGAGGAAATCCACGCCAACACAGGGAGAACATGCAAACTCCACACTGCAATGCCAACTGACTTAGCTGGAGCTCAAACCAGCAACCTTCTTGCTGTGAGGCAACAGCGCTAGCAACTGCGGCACCGTATTGCTTCCAAGAATTTGACTTATGTGAGATTAATTTAGTCTGTATCACAATTGCATGTAACAACAAACTAAAACAATTAACACAAGTCACCATAATATTGTGAGCACTGAGCTTGTTTCCCTGCAACAATACGAGAACTTTTCAGGAGATGTTTGTTTCCCGTTTCCAGTACACAAGTATCAATATTGCTTTTTAAAAGGGAAGCTCAGAACAAAGTGCGATCGCATATTGATTAATGTTGTGTTCTTGTGGATTTTGGTAGCAACTCAACTCATGACCCTTGGTTTAGGTGATCTGTATGACAAGCCTCACCTTCTCGTGAACATGCACAAGAAGTACGTGCATCTGAAATGTACCACAAAACGTACCCTAAGTATGTGCAAAAATGTACATACTGCCCTCTAGTGTGTTTGTCATCTGATTGTGCACCAAAATGTAACCGAAGCAAAGTTCAAATTTAGCCTGAGGCTTGTATTTTCAATCAGCCTGTGCTGTCTCATACACTGTACAACTAACAAGCACAGATTCAGCATAATCAATCTCCAAAAATGAGCTTTGTCAGATGCCTGCAAACACGGACGGGAAACACACTGATCCCACAATACACCGACAATGTGTCTGATGCCATCTGTGTGCATCTGCTGGTGCGGAGGGAATTGGTGTGAATACATAAACATTATACAGGATGTATGCAATGCACAAAAACGAATCTCCCTGGCTTTGAGTGTGCAAGTGAGTACTATACAGAAGAGTGTCATTATGCACTCAGGCAGAGACTATTATGGTCTGGTGCTCCACTGTACAAAGAGGAACCCCTATCATTCTGTCTTTTAAAGGGCAATTATGATTTTTGCCTTATCGCATGTAATGTTTTGAAGCTTTAACTTGAATCGGTCCTTCCTCTCCGGGGTGGTCTCGTCTGAAGTGGCTGCAAAGACACTTTGAGAAGCTCTGGCCCCTGACCTGCAGGAAAGTGTTTGTAAGTTAGTGACAAAAACAGGAAATGTGCCAACAAAGCTCAGACTGTTCCAGTAGTGCTGATAAATGATTCGCTGTCATCATGAGTCGGAGAAAGCAGAGAATATGTCTAATGAACACTCAAAAAACACCTTATCAACACACAGAGAGGCACTAACCAGAGCCTTAGCTTATCAGTGCTTTGCATGTGAGATGAGAAAACTATTTCAGGGCAAAGCTTGTTTCGTTAAATAAATCTGACAGAAATGTTTGTCAATAAATTGTATTGCACAATTTAGACGAAAATAGAGGATAATAACAAAAAAAATGTAAATAATAATTATAATAAACTTTATTTTACATAGCGGTGACGTGGGGGCGCAGTGGGTAGCACAATCGCCTCACAGCAAGAAGGTCGCTGGTTCGAGCCTTGGCTGGGTCAGTTGGCGTTTCTGTGTGGAGTTTGCATGTTCTCCCCGTGTTGGCGTGGGTTTCCTCCGGGTGCTCCGGTTTCCCCCACAAGTCCAAAGACATGCAGTATAGGTGAATTGGGTAAGCTAAAACTGTCCATTGTGTATATGTGTGAATGAGAGTGTATGGGTGTTTCCCAGTGATGGGTTGCGGCTGAAAGGACATCCGCTGCGTAAAACATATGCTGGATAAGTTGGCGGTTCATTCCACTGTGGCGACCCCAGATTAACATAGGGACTAAGCCGAAAAGAAAATGAATGAATGAATTTTACATAGCACCTTTAAAAGTAGCAATTCAAAGTGTTTTACATACATTGAACATGTACAAAGGTAAATGATACATGTATAAAAGACTAGACAAAAAACATAGCAATTATAATAAAAACAAATCACATTTCTTTTAAAAAATCACCTAAAAGCTACCTTTAAAAACATACGTTTTAAGGGATGGTTGAAAAAACACTCAGGGATTCAGCATTGCAAATATCAGAGGGCAGAGAATTCCACGTTTTAGGTGCCAATAGAGAATGCCTGATCCCTCATAGATTTTAGCTTCGTTGACTGAACAGTTAAAAAACCAGCATCATAAAGCATAAAGCACGTGCAGGGGGGAAGGAACTAAAAGCTCAGACAAATATTGTTAATATAAGTTAATATACGATTTTTAAAGACAATTCAAAAACTGACAGGAAGCCAGTGCAATTTTTCCCCAAAAATTGCACAAAGCAACATATGCGACTATATTAGCCTGTAATATTACTGATGAAAACAAAACAAAACAAAACAAAAATATATATATTTTAGGTATTTATTTAGGTTTTATTTAATCTTTGCAATCTGGCAACCATTAACACTCACTGTCTCACGCTGCAGAAGAAGTGTGGATTATCTGAAAACACAGATTTATATTCTGCTCAGTTGAAAACGTCTGAGATCCTCCATGATTTGCTCGCGCTGGTTGCTTTGATTTCAGCTATACTTTATTTAGGGCTGTGCAATATGAGGATATATATCTTATGGACAAAATAAAATCCCTATTTAATTTCTATGTTTCATATTATGCTATATTGTTTATTGTATATAATTGTTTGAGAAGTACTTTTCTCATTATGTGGATGACCGCTATCAAATTCCATTTTATTTAGTGATAGTTAGGATGTGTAATCATTAGGTTTTTTTTTAAAGTGTTTTATATTTAATTAATATTTATAACACTTCAATAAACAGTCATGCTGAAGTTCAGGGGCAAGGCTGGGTCGGTTGGCATTTCTGTGGTGGAGTGTTCACGTTCTCCCTGTGTTCCTCCGGGTGCACCGGTTTCCCCACAGTCCAAAGACATGCGCTATTGGTGAATTGAATAAACTAAATTGGTCGTAATGTATGTGTGTGAATGAGTGTGTAGGGATGTTTCCCAGTACTGGGTTGCAGCTGGAAGGGCATCCGCTGTGTAAAAAATATGCTAGATAAGTCGCCGGTTCATTCCGCTGTGGCGACCCCAGATTAATAAAGGGACTAAGCCGAAATGAAAATGAACGAATGAAAGTTGGCGGTTCATTCCGCTGTGGCGAACCCTGATGAATGGGGACTAAGATATTATAATCAATAAGAATTAATTATCACTCAAAATGTTAAGAGTTTGTATAATTTAGTTAAGAGTAATGTGTTTTCTGTTTATGTTATAAAAAATAGGAGAATAAGGTTATTAATTTAGCATTCTTTTCAAAATTATTTTAATAAATTAATCACATTGTCAGTGTTACCTCTTTCCTTGATTGATTTAAATCCATTGTAGCATTTTATGGGGGCTCATATTGCTAATATGAATATAAAAGAAGGTATACAAATCTGAACCATCCGTATAGACAGCTATCAAGTGGTTATCAATATAGGCTGAGAAATGTATCACTGTAGGACATCTTTGCACGCTAAAATCACCAATATCTGTCAAAATGAACTTTAGTTTAAGAGTGTTGTTTGGGGTCTCTTTACTCTGCCATTACGTCAGTTATGAGTGAATGATGAATTGAAGCATGGCCGCGACCTCCACACTTTGCTTCACTCGAAAAGGGCTTGAGGTTTCTTACCATGGAGACTGTATCAACTTCTCCCAAACAGCCTCCTAATCTATGCATCTGTCGCCGCCGCTTTCATCCTTCAAAAATATTCTTCTGCTCCTCAGCAGGAATTCTGCATTCGTCAAGTCAGATTCCCAGAAGTTTCTGGCTGTTCGCAGTGGACTGGCCACAAAGGTTTTGTTAATGTGGTAGGTCTGACTCAGAGATTGAAGTCATCATCATCCTATTCATCACCATCATTGTCAACTTCTTACACACTTTAATGCTTTCTGAAAGTGGAAAGCGCACTTTTGGGTTTCTGTTGGACTTTCAGAAGATGGTTTCTCACATTTGGTGGGTTTTTGTGGGCAGCAATATTCCGATATTAACACGATTAAGTCAATACTCTGATTCAGAATCTATCCTGTAAATGTAGATTTTTTATTATTTTTATTCAGCAAAACGTCATAATGGTGTCAGTCCCGATAGTCTAGTGCAGCAATCCTGATCTCCATGGCCCCCTGTTCTGGATATTTTGTATGTTTCTCTTACCGCTTCAGAGGTTTGTTCCATTTAGAGCCCTGCAAAGTGGACATCATGGGATATTCTGCTGTGATTCTAGTTTGGAAGTGTGTTCAGTTCAAAAGGGTAAAGTCCGCAAGGCGTGACTTCTATGCTAATCACATGATTATGATTAAATAACCCTTCACACTACTCAAATAATTGAAAATGCTGCAAATAGTGGTGAAGCGCAAATCTTTTTTTTTTTTGTAATGTGAGTATTATGAATGGCATTAGAATGTACAACATCCGCCATTTCTCATTATAACATGACCTACCACATTAGTTGCGTTGCTTCACTGCCATTCATGAATTCTCTCATGTGGCATCATGGGAGACACTGGGAAACACCCATACACACACTCATTCACACACACACACACACACACACACACACACACACACACACACACACACACACACACACACACACTCTCACACACACACACTCATATACTATGGCCAATTTAGTTAATCTATTTCACCTATAGCACATGGACTGTGGGGGAAACCGGAGCACCCGGAGGAAACCCACGCGAACACGGGGAGAACATGCAAACTCCACATAGAAATGCCAACTGGCTCAGTTGAGGCTCGAACCAGCGACCTTCTTGCTGTGAGGTGACAGTGCTAACCACTGAGCCACCGTGCCATCCCCAAATTGTATACAAAATCAATTAAATATAAATTCTATCACATTTTTAAAATACAAATTGCCATCTATGCCATTTAAAAAAACACAATTTAAAGAGAAATGCAATCAAAAACAGAAAGTACAGTATAATTAATAAAATTAAAACAATAAATAAACAGTAAATGTTCTATAAAATGTTTACATAAAAAAAACTGCTGTTGAATAAAGTTGAAGGCACTGTCCAGAAGAGCATGTAAATATGCTGAAGGGGGGAGAGACGGCAGAGAGGCAGCAGCTGTTTGAATCTAGTAAAGTCTTCATTGCATGTGTTGACGTTTATGAGTATCATCTTTCTGATGGCCGTGCATCAAAACCCCTACATGTGCAAACGCTGAAGGCACAGACTCCATATAAAACTTACTGAAGGCGACGAGACGCACCACCGCTAAACACACTTACTAATAATTCAAATAATCATCAGAAACCATGTGTTCAGCGCATAAAGATAGATGCCAGACCCTTTCGTTTGGTCTCAAATCACATCTGCCTTTCTTTAATTAAAATAGAAAAAAACAACAACAATAAAGAGAATGAATATCTGCTTGATTGCAGTGGTTGCAATATCAACCAGCAAGTTGCGAAGAACAAGAACTGCTCCATGAGATCGGTTACACTTCTTAATGTCTTAAATCAACATTGCCCGTTTGGCAGAAACGCAAAAGCCGTTTTCATTAATTGTAATTATTGCAGAGAAAAGCAGCATGTGTTTGCTGAGTGTGGAAAGGACTTCCACATGAGGAAGGAATTTAATATTGAAAAGGGTTATTATCATATGCTAAGAGTATGTTTACATGACAATGGTGCACTAAAAATGAAAAAAAGATTTTCCTTTACATTTTATTTTTTAATGACTTAAAACATTATTCTGCATGCCAGGCCAATAGATGACGATGCATCTTGAGACTCCAGCATGCCAGTTATGCTCTGGTAGGGGATCATTACAACACCTATTGAGCAGCTGTCCAAAGGCCCTGGCGGAAGCCTGGCGCTACCGTTGGCGGCATGACCAAGTACTGAAGGCGGTGGCAGAAAGCATATGCAATGCCATCATCTCTGGTAGGTACCATCTTGCCCCCGAAAAGGAGGATTGACTTTGTGAAAGCTGGAGAGGAACCCTGCCAACTGCAAAGCACAAGTTCGGGCCTCCTCCACTCAAGCCCCTGACTGGCAGTTGCAAGTCGACCTGGGGAAGCAGTTAAAGTTTCCACAGCACATAGTTACAGCATCACTCCGACCAGATATAATTATAATTTCTGAGGCAACAAGACAGCTGATTATGCAGTTGATATTGAACTCACAGTGCCCTGGGAAGAGCGGATGGAAGAGGCAAATGAAAGGAAACACTCAAAGTACCAGGAGCTAGTAGAGAAGTGCCGGGAAGGGGGCTGGAAGATCCACTGTGAGCCAATAGAGGTGGGCTGTAGAGGGTTTGCAGGGCGTTCACTTTGTAAAGTCTTCAACCAACTAGGCCTAGCAGTAGCAGCTAAGAAGAGTGTCATTAAGTCAGTTTGTTAAGCTGCAGAGAAAGCCTACATGATGGCTATGAATAAAGAGGGTTGATCCGTGGGCGATGGCTACTGGGAAGCAAGCTGGGGTCTGATCAACCTCAGCTGGGTCACCTGGGCGAGGGTGTCTGATGTTCAAAGACCCGAAACACCCAGTGACCCCAGGATACATCACTGATGATGCTACCCAGTGCATCTAGATGATGTATCTTGCACACAAAAAGACACTAACATAAGTTTAAATGTAGCTTACGGTAGTTGTGACGTAAAGAGACACTAAGTTATATCTTACGCACTACTAAATAGTTTTGAGTTGCACCATTGGACATTTAAACGTTAACTCTAGGTTCCAATTATATATTTATGAAAGCCTTTATCTAGAATCGATGAAATGGTAGAAAAGAGATGACAGCAAGATTAGATTTTATTGATGAGCTTGTGACTGATAATGCAGAACTACACATTAGCTTTACGGAGGCCTTACAACCTACTTATGTTAAATGTAAGATGATGATATGTCACCGTAAAGAGTTAGTTCACCCAAAAATGAAAATTATGTTATTAATCACCCTTGTGTAATTTCAATTACACGAGACCCCCTGCATGTTTACTACAGGCAATTTGACAATTGTGTGTTGTGCTGCTCACTCTAATGGTAATATGTTGTATTGCTTGTAGTAAATTTGCACAGAGAAAGAGAAAACATTGTCAAATTTACAGCACAAAAAGTATAATACAACAATTGAGTCGCAAGGAGATGAAGCCGTGCATCCCAATTTCTATATTTTTCTTGCTTAGGAAAGATTTGATTTCAGTAAGCTGAGGATATGGTAGAAGTCGATGCTGATTACTGAGCAGATTTGTTTATTTAATTTTAGGGCATTATCAAGATAATATAAAATTATTTGTGAGCCACACTTTCAATTCATGTAGACATGCTTCTAGTCCTTGATATGCTTGGTTATCTGTATATATTTTATGAGTATGTACACTGTAAAAGAAATTGTTCCAATTAGTTATGACAATTTAATATTTTGAGTTACGGTAACTTATCTGCATTGAATATGTTGAACTTTTTCAAACATCTGAGCTTTAAATAGTGCAAATTAAATATGTGTTTTTGTGCAAATTAAAACAAATATTTTTTTTCATGAAATAAATCCACTTTAAACTTGTATTTGTATGAGTATTTTAATTTATATCATATCAAGGACTAGAAGCATGTCTACATGAATTGAAAGTGTGGCTC
>CAIGQW010054382.1:3370813-3393954 GCA_903798125.1 Danio choprae
TGTGTGTGTGTGTGTGTGTGTGTGTGTGTGTGTGTGTGTGTGTGTGTGTGTGTGTGTGTGTCTGTGCTGAGTGTGTGAAGATCTGTCAGATCTTATGCAAGATCCAACTCTGAGTTTTGTCCTTCTGTTTCCTGGGCTTATGTCGCCTGTATACAACACAGCTGTTGCTTTGCCAAAGCTATCGCACCCATCACATTAGCTAAACTGACCTACATGCTAAACATTGGCTGCTCAAACTTCATCTTGTCACACAAAAAGAACCATTTGGTGTGCATGATGAGGTCGAGGCTACTCCGGCAGGATGGAGCGATTTGAGGCAAAGCAGTTTGGAGGTATGGGTGGTCCTGTTTAGGCTGTCATGACTCCTTGTGAGGCTTCGACAGACTTTCCTCAAACTCTGCCACCCAGGAAAAAACAGGCACGAATGCATATTAAGTGATTTGTTTGATAAACAAATTGATTAGTCTGGATGAGTGAGCCTACAGCTGGTTGATATTTGCTCTGACGCTCTCTGGGAACATCTTTCCCATGTCTCAAATCCTCTAAAATTATACAACGATTTTCAAAGAGGTCAGCGTATGGAATTTCATTCGAAATTTAGTAGATGATTTGTTGATATTTGGCCTCCTCAGCTAAATCTGGAATTTGGCACCAATAGCCCACATTTGGCACCCAACGTGTACTGCTGTTACTGTGCAGGTGTCATTATGCACTCTTAGTTCATTATATTCTTGATTTGTATGTTCTAGTATACACAACAAACAGTTCATTTACAGTATATGTACCTAAAGACATCAGTTATTCCCATGATATTTCAACTTTAAACATAAAATTACATATATGACATACAGTACAACATATATTTTGAAAAATATCAAAAATGACTGCTTACATATATATTTTTTTTTCCAACCATTGGAAATCGAGCGCAGCGATAGTTTAGTCAGGACATGTAAGCAAGAGCTGCCATCAGCTAATGTGATCAGCATTAAGCTTTCAAACACCATCATTCTACTGCTTCAAACATCATCATTCGTCTATTAGACCAGGTACATATATATGTGGCATACAGCTCAGGTAAGTACGCTCAAACTGCTTGCAACCCTTATTATAAGTTCAAATATACTTGTGCACCTTTTGGCTGTCGTCTTCTCTTATTTCAAACTAACAACCCCTCAAGTTCTAACATTACAGACCTCATTGCAAAAGGAAAGACATTCTACACAGCAAGATACAGCAAAACCATCCTTGTATCTCTCACCAAGAAATCATAATACACTCCAATTTAATCCTTATCTTGTGCATTTGCCTAGCATATGGTTCCGGAGGGTTAAAGCAGAACTGTTGTGTGTGCTAATAACCATGAAGTAAGAACTCCCATTAGGAACCATACCTCCAAAAATTCATTCATTCATTCATTCATTCATTTTCATTTCGGCTTAGTCCCTTTATTAATCTGGGGTCGCCACAGCGGAATGAACCGCCAACTTATCCAGCATATGTTTTACACAGCGGATGCCCTTCCAGCTGCAACCCATCTCTGGGAAACATCCACACACACTCATTCACACTCATACACTACGGACAATTTTTTTTTACCTCCAAAAATAAATATGTCAATAAATGCATCCTAACTTGCTAAAGTGGTCCTGTCTGAATTACAAATATGTACATATACGTTATATCTGTCTTCTCACAGCAAAAAGGTCCCGTCTGGGCATTTCTGTGTGGAGTTTGCATGTTCTCCCTGTGTTCGAGTGGGTTTCCTCTGGGTGCTCCAGTTTCCCCCACAGTCCAAAGGCATGTGGTATAAGTGAATTGAATAAAAATAATTAATCAGCCGTAGTGTATGAGTGTGTTTGTGAATGAGTGTGTATGGGTGATTCCCAGTACTGGGTTGCGGCTGGAAGGGCATCCGCTGCTAAAAACATATGCTGGATTAGTTGGCGGTTCATTTCGCTGTGGCGACCTCTGAAATAGAGACTAAGCCAAAGGAAAATGAATGTATGTATGTCCATATATGAACACATATAACATTAAAGCTAATATATACATACAGTGTGTGTTTGTGTGTGTGTGTGTGTGTGTGTGTGTGTGTGTGTGAGTGTGAGTGTGAAAGAGACAATTTTTGCAATATTTTGATATATATGTTGAATATATGACATTTTATATGTGGAATCTAAATATGAACTTGGATGTATTGGCATATATCAGAATTCTATGTGGGAACATACTGCACAGTACATTTTCCAATAGCGACTCTACCCGTTTTATATATTGTCATGTATATGAATTTAGTTGTACATATCTGTTGCCACAATAGGCAAAAGGAGTTGAGAGGGCTTTCATATCTTTGCTCCTCTTTTCAAATGTGTTGACATGTTTAGAGACCATACAAAAGAGAGATATCTGTACGTGAGAGGTAAAGGCCAGGGGCAAGTGAGATCTTAACCTCATCTGTGGTTCTTACATCCAAAGGGATCTTTCACTTTTGTTTTCATTGTGAGCAATTGAACACACATGCATACGCAATCGCACACGCACACACTAGACTTTATGAATTCACCAGATTCTCATCTTTCTGTTAAAGTCATCAGTGTGTTGGACTGCAGATGAACCAAAGCACTTCTTTTGTCCATCCACAGAAGACTCTCGGGCAACCACCTGAGACACATCCCTGGCCCCATGCTCCAAGGCCTCTACAACCTCAAAGTCCTGTAAGTAACGAAAGACAGAAAGATCAAGAGTGTTTTTGTTTCACCTAATGCATTTGTGGAAAATAGCGTTCTTTCTGAAAAACTGACTTTTGTAGCAGGGTCACTCGTTGCTTAATTGGAAACAGAACTGATGATAGGTGATAATTCAGGTTTTGCTCTCTGTTGAATGGTCAGTGTGTTGTTCTTTATTCCTGGGTGATTGTTGATATTTTATTGACAGATTTTAATTTCACTGACTGTTTTAAATGCAATTAATGATGTGAGACAGGCCAGACATGGAACATACATTTCAACATTTCCGCACAGTAAATTAAGCACCTTTTCCATTCTGTCCTAGAAACTATAGTACATTTGCCTTGTGTTGTCATTTAACAATCCACTGTCTGAGATTAGTATTTTTGTATTATCATTATTATTGCGCACACCAACAAAATTTAAGTTTTACATTAAATCTCCCCATAAAGCAAATTCATACTTAAACAATCGTTTGTGTGTCCTCATAATGTCACAATAAAAGGTAATTAAATCCAACACAAAATTAGAACTAGCCAGTTATTGAAAACATCTATTTAACTTGTTTTAGTTTAATATGGTAATATTTTCTCCCTGTTTGGAAAGTAAGAAAATGTCTGCCAATGTCTGATATCTTATTTCTGTGGTCAGTGTAGACAAAAAAGGATTGAGCTGGTTATGACAATAGTAACATCATTCTGTCCTATTCAACAGCCAAACTTGTCTAAGGCACGAGAACCTGACCTACTGATGTTTGAACTAATGTTCAGTTTTCAATTCACTAGACAGAATCAAAACATATTAACTTAGAACATGATGAATGTACCATGTCAAAGTCAATTGTTAATGAATTTATATGACAGTGCCACACAAAACAAGAAATATAGGGGGGATGAGTTTATACTTTCTGGCATTTGAATGGCTAAATAATAGAGTCTTGTTTACAACGTCATATCAAGACTGCTGGACATTTAAAGTCTAGGTTCACAATAGCTATGGTGGCACCATGATTTCCTTGATAAGGGCACCCTGCCCACAAAGACGTATTTATTCCTCCAAACACTGGCAATTCTGTGCTGCGGTCAAATGTCAGGAGTTTCATTTGATTGGACATGATAAAGCTGTCTGCGTTGTAATTAAAGCTCAACGTCTGTGGCCACATGCTCTCACGTTGGAATAATTTTCTTTGTTCAAAGAGCTCAGTGTCATTGTTCTACCACTTCCTGTTTCTTTCGTTCTTTTATTTGACGAGTCCTGTGAGCATGACCTCAGTGGCCCACCCAGGCAGTTTCCCCCTTCATTCTGTTTCGTCTTGCTCAGGCTCTCTGCCACTCCCATGTTCTGGTTTTGTCCACTGAAAAGTGTACCTGAAATCATATCTCTTGACTGATTGATGTCAGTGACAGGTAACTTCATCATCAGTGAAACTGCACTGTTTTTTATGCCCAGGAGCCATATTAAAATTCACCATTTAATTTTTTTTTCCTCTTCTTTTTCTGCATTTCAAATATACCACGCAGTAAATTACACATATGGAACTAACTAGTGGTGATTTTTTATACTTCCTAATACAATGAAAAGGCCACACATTGCTACCGATATAATACAGATTTTTTATTTTCACATTTTCACATTATAATCACATTTTGGGTTAGTATTAATGTTCTGCAGAGCAAAATTAATTACCTTTCTGAATTATATTATTGGTATCTTTTGCAGGATGTTGCAGAATAACCAGTTAGAGCGATTGCCCAGTGAAGACCCATGGGAATTACCCAATTTGCTGTCTCTGTAAGTATCACATACTTCAAAGTGATCAAAAGCAAACTGTTAGAGATTTGCATGGAACAATTGTGTATATTAAAGCAACATTGAGTTGGTCTCCATGCCACGTGTAGACCGCCTGGTTTTGACCACTGCTTCAAGCATAACAGCTGGAATAAAACAGATTCACTTGACTCAGTGATTGGTCTCAGTTGAGATGTTATTTTGTTTAAATATGCTGCCCATCATACAACAAAGTGGAACTCTTTAACTAAAAGTTATTAACATGATCCAAAAATCATGTTCCAGATATTAAATCATAAGCATACATAAATAATACCATAAATTATTTAGCCCCCTTCTATTGGGTGAAGTCATTAGCAATATTATTTGGTCTACGCTGCAATCTAGCAATGAGGTAACTCTTGGCTTTTTCTCTCTACTAGAGTTGGTGAATGAAAGTTCGGTTATCTATATGCCTATTAGGACCATTAGACTGTTCATTAAAGAGCTTCCCACCAGGGAGGATCAAATTTGCAATTTAGGACACACAGTGGTGGCAGTGGTAAAGCAGGTGTTTGTTTTTTTGTTGTTGTTGTGTAAGGGAAAGGCACAGAATTTTGATCATATTTTTTTATAAGAAACAGAGATAAAGTAACAAAAGTAATTTTAGTACTTGTGTGGTCTACAATTCTGTATTTAAAATAAGCTCAATTTGAAAATGAATTCAGTGCATAAAAGTGCCATTAGTTAATGCTAACATACAACAGAGACAAATATGATATTCCAGAGTTCAATCTTCCTCAGGAAGAAACGTGACTATGTCACATTTAATATCAGAATGATGAAAAAGCGGAACCTTTACAGTGCTTTCGCCGCATCTGGAACCCATGAGCAAACCGCCAGACACTGTGCACTGGCTCCTGAGCGAGCGCTGGGAGATTCAATGAGCTGTGAAGAGCCCAATTTTCCATCAGTTACTCTTCCTTCTTTCTTTAAGCCCAGAGTTCCCCTCCTAATCGGAATCATGCCCCTTTCCTAACTGGTTCCCCATGAAAAGGTCAGAATCTAAATATTGTCTGGGATTTTGTCTGGCCTTGTCCATCTGTTCAGCTCTCATCCACCCACTGACTCCTTTCAATTATTCCAGTTTGCTGATGCCAGTCAGCATCCTGGAGAGGAGCCACACAGCCAAATTTTCCAAATGAATAATTCCATGTAAATATCCATGTGCTCATTTCCTTCTACCTTTGCGAGGATGTTTTCATTAGAGTCATGGCGTACAAATTTAATTCCTTTGCCACCAACAGAGTTTTTTTTTTTTTTTTCGCATGGAAGATCTGCCTGGTTCCAGAAGAGGCTCCAGACATGCAAAAACTGTGTCCAGGCCCTCCGCGTAGTGAGGCAGAGCTTTGGCATTCATCCAGCCAACTTACGCTCACTTTCAATCCCCCATAACAAAGAATATGCCGTGAATCAATGAGATGCTCTAGCCTGAGTTCCCACAAGAGTAGAAAGGCATTTAGTTCTCAACAAACATGTAATTTAGGGTAATGATAAGATGAGGATCGGTTAACCACTGGGGGGGGGGTTAAGGTTTGAAGTCCACTGGCGCCCGATATAGACAGAGTGAAGATGAGTTGGGGCAGGACAGACGATTAGTGATGAAACTCATCTTTTTTCTTTACTAGAGTTTAGGACTGTAGGCTATACTTGCTACACCAAGCATCTTTTGATGTCAGGTTCATCCTTCCAGGATTTAGTCTATGAAAGTCTACTGACCTTTCTTAAATCAGAGGCAACACAATACATCCTAATCATATGCAGCCTACTAATAAGATTCTGCACAAAAGAGACCACAAATATCAGAGCAGACAACAGATCATTTAGTTTTTTTGTTAAGCCTTTTAGCTACATGATTGAGACATCTTTGTTGGTGTTTATTGTATGTCACTGATATATGCACAGCATGGCCAGCATTCTTCAAGTCAAATAGCATGTATTTTGGGTGTAAGTTCCGCTTCTGTTGATGCTCATCATGCATTACCCTGAGCTGAAGGACTTAAAGGTTGAGAAGGCCAGAGGGGAGGTGAGGAGAGGCCAGTGCAAAATGAATGTGTGTGAAGGGTCATGGGGGAAAAATGCAGAGGAAGAGCTTGCGGCTAACTCCACGTGCTCTTCTGCTATCATACATCACGACTTGCTGATCGCTGAGGTTCAGCACACCCCCCATTCACAGAATCCACAGGGCAACATTCATTAGATCAAAGACTTAACTTGTTGACATAGGGAGGACATTCATCTTGGTTGTGGAGATGTCAAGGCCTGTGAACAACAGCCTTGCAAAGAATTGGAGGGGGGCTTCACTCAATTCTTCGATTTGCGGGAAAAAAAATCCAAATGTCTGCACTTTCAATTATTTCCAGCAGCCTTTGATTTTTTCACAACTTTTATCTTTAGCTCAGTTTCTTTGTTTAATTTCCAAGAATCTGAGAAAACAACTGTTGATTCAATAGCGTCATAAAGCCCTCCAGCCAGCATGGAGCAACAATTGTGTGGTGGCTTTAACCAAAACAACTCGCAATGCCGCAAAGGCTTCAAATTATCAATTGGTGCTTTATTGCACCATGTGAGCGCAAGCAAAATGAAAGAAGAATGAACTATTTTCAAAAGGCCTTCATGTGGTTAGATCGAAAGTGGAATATTTGCCTCAGCAGTGTGCCTGGCTTGTGATTGCACAACTTTTTTTAATCCTCTGAAACCCGCTTGTTGTTATTTATCACCCCTTCTTTCTCCAAAAGCTTTACATTCAAATATGTGAAAAGCAGAGCACTCCACCTGTGGGCTCCAGAAGCTTCTTTCTCAAGTGTTCAGAAGTGCAACTGTGCCAAAACTCTTATTAAACAAGTCCATGCTGGAGCAGCTAAAGATAGCTTCATAACACTTGTATATAAATCACTTAAGGGGAAAATTAAAGCACTCAGGTAGTGGTGCCAATCCTTACACCAGAGGAACAAAATATAGAAACAAAGAGGAAAAACAATTATTCTTTAATTATGACATTGTTGAAGCAGAAATGTTGCGACCGCAAACCACAGCACTTTCTACTTCACAGCAATTGGTGGCTCCTTTGTTCATCTGTTTTAATGTACCTCTGTAAGGTGTGGTGGTTTGATGAATGAAATGAAAGAGGTAGATTTCGTGACAGGACACTGCATGGACAAGGAGTGTTGCTGCCGACTGGGTCACAAGTACAATAAGGCTGAAGTCATGACAGGTCAGGCCTCAATTAAAAAAAAAAAAAAACCTAGTGGAGGTCATTAAGTCTGTTTTACAGAGGGCGAGTAGTGTTATAGCATCTTGCTGATACATGTTCAGAAGCTTCCTATAGTGATTCATCTAGTGGGAAAGGCATCAGTCCTGTAAAAGCATAATAGCTTTTATTTCTTAATTCCTGCCCTTTGTAATTGCCCATTTTCACTAATGTCTCCTGCTGATCTGACAGTAAATAAATTGTCATATTTGATGTGAAAGTTTTCAGCGCATGGTTACTCTTAAAAATGGCAGACTGCCCATAAACTGTGCACAGGAATTAACAGCTGTTTCTCTTCATTCAAATAAATACAGGCGTCTGGATGCCAACCTGATTATGGAGGTGCCAGCAAGGACCCTTTCGGGTATGCGGTCCCTGCGGCACTTGTGGCTTGATGACAATGCCCTGACAGAGATCCCAGTGAGCGCCCTCAATGACCTCTCCTCGCTCCAAGCTATGACCCTTGCCCTAAACCGCATCACCCACATCCCAGACTATGCCTTCAGGAACCTCTCTAATCTAGTTGTCCTGTACGTATCTACTTTCACACATTATATAACCATGTAGGACATTTTTTGGAATGAAAATGTTAGCAGTTTACTCATACACTCATATGCAAGTCTATAATCAGAAGGGATGTTCTTGAAGCCCACCTAACCCTTAAGCCAAACCTGAACCCTTGTTTTAGGAACATGTCCTACTTGTGTAAATCACACTCACCATTGTGCATGTGTCAGGAAGGGAAACCAGTAAATAAGTTGGAACACATGCCTTGGTTTGATAGGACACCACAAGAATCTTATTTTTTTATTTTTTTTCCAATTACAAAGCAGTGAAATGATAGTGTGGATTAATTTTAGATCTCATCCCACCGGTTTGCGTTTATTTGAAGCCTAACAGGTGTCATTCCAGAGGTTTGTTTTGATGTTTACTATAATTCTAATGAATGTTTTCATGTTTAGGCATCTTCATAACAACATGATCCGGACCCTTGGACAGAACTGCTTTGAGGGACTGCACAGCCTTGAAACTCTGTGAGTAAGATTGGGCGTTCATTAAAAAAAGAAAACATGAAAGCATTTCCTGCTTTTAATGTAAACAAACCTTGATCTGTTATTTGATTTTGGCCTTCTCATGCAATCATTATTGAAACGCCGGCATCTATAAACATAAATCAAAATTACTAGCAATCTAGCCTGACTCCACTTATGTTCAGTGGTTCAGCTTTGTATGAACTATAAACAAAGTATTCTTTACACAATACTAATGCTGTTGAGATACGCACACATTAATAGCAGTTCCTTTTTGTTATCTCTTATTAAAATCAGAGAACGTAGACAGACTTTCATTTTCTGTGGTTAACAATAAAGCAACATAAATTCCCTGACAATGACTTGTTGGGTGATGTCTTCTAGTGCTCTGTACCAAAATACTTGCATTGTATAAACAGTGTGCAGAAGATTCAGTAACTTTTGGGGGCATGATACAGCAGCAAGGTTCCTTGGTTGTTATGCCAAAATGAGAATATAGTCCCTGGACATATCAGCCTATATAATAGCAACCTTTTATTTGCCATTGGTCTTAGTACACTATGTAACTACCGAAGGGTCAAGTTTTAAATAGGAAAATTATCTAAAATTGTTGGTCACTGTGAGTCAGATGCTAATGGTTTAATCCAGGGGTGGGCAAACTCGGTCCTGGACAGTTTAGCTCCAACTCCAATCAAACACACCTGCTTATAGAGTTCAAGTGGTCTTGAAGACACTGATTAACATGTTCAGGTGGGTTTGATTAGTGTTGGAGCTAAACTGTGCAGGACACTGGCCCTACAGCACTGAGTTTGCCCCACCCATGGTCTAATCCGATTCAATGACCTATGCTAAGCTAAACTAAGCTAAACGTTTTCCTGCCAGACTCGGAGATCAGCTAAAAGAATATTTTTTTTTAATTAGTAAAACTTAACTATTTAACTCTAGGGGAGTTGTAAAATAAGCGTTGATAAGTATTTATTTAATACTTATTAGTCACTGGGTGGGTAATGCACGGAATACAGTTCTGTTTAGGGTGGCACGGTGGCTCAGTGATTAGCACTGTCGCCTCACAGCAAGAAAGTCACTGGTTCGAGTCCCAGCTGGGTCAGTTGGCATTTCTGTGTGGAGTTTGCATGTTCTCCCCGTGTTTGCGTGGGTTTCCTCCGGATGATCCGGTTTCCCCTCATAGTCCAATGACATGCGCTATAAGTGAATTGGGTAAACAAAATAGGCTGTAGAGTGTGTGTGAACATGAGAGCGTATGGGTGTTTCCCAGTACTGGGTTGCGGCTGGAAGGGCATCCAAAGGGACTAAGCCAAAGGAAAATGAATGAATGAATAGTTCTGGTTACAGTTTGAGAATCAGATTACAAGAAAAAATATTTATTTTCTGAAGGCTTCTGTGCATGTATGTGTTCTAACACTATGGTGAGTTATTTATATTAGACTATAATTTCAATATCTTGTCTCATGTAAGAGAGGATTGAAAAGTGTAATATATTTGGCCTGGATGATATTTCAATTAATGGTAGGAATTTATTTGAAAGCCTGATTGTAAAAACATCCATATTAATTTGGGAGTAGGAAATAATTTCTATAATATACAACACAACTAGATAAAATCATGACTTTATAGTTACAATTACCATATCACAGCTGGACAATAGCACACATCCTCTGCCAGATTAGACTGTACAGCTTAAATACCAAACATGGTAAATTGAAATCAAATGTTAAATAGGCCCAATAAATATATGTGAAATTCTATTAAAATTCATGGGAAATTTTGAAAGGGGCCTATGAACCAGAGCCAGCACATATTTGTAGTGTAATGTATGAAAGACTTTACATAGAGCATGCTATGAAAGTTTGGCTTTAAAGGAATAAGCATATGCTGAAGTCATGGTGGTCTCCAGGATACCGAGAGGTTCACACCTGCTTTTTAACAGCCTGCTGAAGTGCTGAAGATGACGTTTTCCTCTTTATGAGAAGGAGTTCAGCCTTGAGAATTGCACACACTGAACTGAACACTTCATTTGAGAGCAATCACAGAGGAACCGTTGCTGAAACTCTCTCGTGGAAATCCTGTGGTTTGATAAATGTGGCTTTTGGATTTGTTTCAAGAAGAAAACATTTATACCACTAGATGTTCAATGTTAAAGGAGAATCAGTATTAATAGTGTAGCAGTGATTTCCCCTTCATATGGGAACTCCAACATGTGTCTGTAAACAGACTACGGGAGTTCGCTAGATGACCAATCACTCTAAAGAGAAATAAAAAGCTGCTAAAGGCTAAAGAGCTCTGCCAACCTGGTAAGCGCTGCCCAGCCTGTCGCTGTGGCTCATGCGGAAGATCAGACTCGGCTATGCGATACAATTTGCTTCTCGCCCTCCCAAGTTCACGGGTGCACATATTACAAGGGTCAGCCCCGTGTCCGCCTCAGTCTTGCAAGAAGAGATTGCTGTCCTCCTGGCGAAGGATGCAATCGAGCCAGTCTCTCCAGCCGAGATGAGGTGCAGGTTTTACAGCTCGTACTACATTGTGCCCAAAAAGGGCAGGGAGTTAAGGCCAATCCTAGATCTGCGCGGACTTAATCGTTATTTACACAAAATTCCGTTCAGAATGCTCACGCAGAAACGCACTCCCCAATGCATCCGTCCTTGGGATTAGTTTGCAGCTGTAGACCTAAAGGACGTGTATTTTCATGTCTCCATTCTTCCATGCCACCGTCCTTTCCTTCGGTTTGGGTTTGAAGGTCAAGCATGGCAGTGCAAAGTCTTCCCCTTTGGGCTCTCCCTGTTTTCACAAAGCTCGCGGAGGGTGCCCTAGCGCCTTTACGGCCTGCTGGGATACGCATACTCAATTATCTTGATGATTGGCTCATTCTGGCTTCATCCCGGGATCAATTGATTATGACAGGGACAGGGTGCTTCAGCACCTCGACCAGTTGGGGCTTCGGGTCAACCGAGGGAAGAGCAAGCTCTGCCCCATGCAGAGAATCTCCTATCTCAGAATGGAGCTGGACTCGGTCGCCATGGTAGTGCGCCTCTCAGAGGCTAGTGAGGTTAGTGCTATCCTGTCTGAGTCTATTCGACAAGAAAACAGTGGTCCCACTGAAAATCTTTCAGAGGCTCCTGGGGCATATGGCATTTGCAGCCGCTGTCATAAGCAAGTTAGGTCAAGAGTAATCTAACAGCAAATAAAATGTAGTCCAATTAGTAGCTTAGCTTAGAAAAAGCTGTCCATGTAATTTAGATTATGTTACTAACTATGTTTTTTATGTTATATTTTGATGGCTGCATCAAAAATCGACAAATTGAAAAATCTCAATAAAGTATAGCAAGTCACAAGAAAAGCATACAATTTAATATTTTGAATAACTTTTGTGAAAGATGACAAAATCAGTGAAAAATATTCCATTCAGTCTAAAAGATGCATTTACATTGCTAGCTGTATCTAACCTGCTACATATTGATGTTATTCTGCGATGCGGAAGTGAGCTCGTTTTTGCTATTGTTTTACTACTTCAGATTCAGCTGGCTATGGGAGAAATAATTAGGAATAACAAACGGCAGAAAATGGTCAAACTACTCGCTCTACAAACAAGTGTGTTTTATGACTATACATAAAAAGCAGGCCTCACGGTGGCGCAGTGGATAGCATGATCGCCTAACAGCAAGAAGGTAGCTGGTTCGAGCCTCGGCTGGGTCAGTTGGCATTTCTGTGTGGAGTTTGCATGTTCTCCCCATGTTAGCGTGGGTTTCCTCCGGGTGCTCCGGTTTCCCTCCACAAGTCCAAAGACATGCGCTATAGGTGAATTGGGTAAGCTAAATTGTTCGTAGTGTATGAGTGTGAATGAATGAGTGTGTAGAATGAGTATGAATGTTTCCCAGTGATGGGTTGCAGTTGGAAGGGCATCCGCTGCGTAAAACATATGCTGGATAAGTTGGCGGTTCATTCCGCTGTGGCGACCCCAGATTAATAAAGGGACTAAGCCGAAAAGAAAATTAATGAATGACATAAAAAGCAGAATAATATAATAAGAAAATATCAGTTTGCCACATCAAGCAGCACAACGAGCCATTTTTTAAGTAAAATAATCAATGGAAGTAAATGAGACTGGAAGTCTCGAGCCAAAAAGCTTCCAATGGCTGCACCCGCTCATACGTGAAGAATAAGATCAATACCAATGGTCACCATTTTACCTACCATACTGTTAATTGGTAAGTACTTAACTTAAACAACTTTAAAGGCAATTATCTCAGTATTTAGTTCAGTGTTTAAAGTATTTAGTTGTTTCTTAGCCAAATGTTGTCCAAGCTTGTAAATCTCAATAAAAACGACAACTACAGGTTTGAAGGATAGTAGCAAAGTATAAAGATTAAAAAGTACCATTAATGAAAATTTTGGGGCTGTAATGTGATCCTTAAATATGGCAAGTTCGAGGGTCTTCTCGGCAAGAAGCGCACCAGTCAGTGAATAAACTCCACTTCAGGGCGTAGGCATACCTCACAGAGGGTGCTCTAGCCTGAGTGATGGTGTTAACCACCGAAGCCGGTAAGTCACCTAAGTCTTACACGCTCCGTCTATGGACCACACGTGGAGGTTCCAGAGATTTGGGCGCGGGTGCCAAAGGGTGCCCTGTCCCTGAGAGAGAAGGTCCTCTCTCAGCGGAATGTGCCAGGGAGGGGCTGTGGCAAGGAGTGTGAGTTCAGAAACCCAGGTCCGGTTGGGCCACAGAGGCGCAACAAACAAAACCTGCACCTCGTCCTCCCTGACTTTGCACAGAGTCTGTGCAATTAGGCTCACTGGGAGAAACACATATTTGCGCATACCCAGTGGCCAGCTGTGGGCCAGCCCATCCATGCCGAAGGGGGCCTCGTTCAGGGAGTAAAACAACTGGCAAAGGCATATTTCGTTCTTTGTTTTTATCAACATGAACATCACATTACATCAGTTACTAGCTTTTGTGAAGAAACTGCAGGATTATTTGTAGTTGATGAAATCATAATTCATTCGGCTATAACAATGTCAATTATAAATAATTAATGTAGTTAACTATAATCAAAATAACTCATTGAACACACACAAACACAAAAATAAAAAATAAAAAAATTCACCTGTACCGCATGTCTTTTGACTTGTGGGGGAAACGGGAGCACCTGGAGGAAACCCACGCGAACACGGAGAGAACATGCAAACTCCACACAGAAATGCCAACTGACCCGGCCGAGGCTTGAACCAGCTACCTTTTTGCTGTGAGGCGTTTGTGCTACCCACTGCGCCACGTGCTGTCTGGGCCTACATTGTAAAACACAATTTTGTTTTGAGATTTGGCTCAAAAATGTTAAAAAATTTAATCAAATTAAAATTATAACACAGCGAAACAAGAGGTCCATGAAAGGCAAAGAAATGTTTAAAAATTTATTGTATTTTAAATGATGACAATACTAATTATATTAATTTTTGTCATGTGTGACACTGAAAATGCAACATCACATCAACAAACTGTAAACAAACACACACAAACACACACACACACACACATACATACATATATGTTCATCACATCTCAATTGAAAAGTTTTATATAAGCTGTTATTTTTATATAGGCTACTATTTTTAAGTATAAAACTTGTGCATAACAATTAAAATGACACAGTAATAATAATAAAGGCCTTAAAACCTTTAATATGTAGTTATGTTGCATATCGAATGACATTTTAATTACCACTGTAACAATGGCTAAGCAAGAAGCTAATCTGGCAAGTATTCCTGCATGTAACATGACAAACTGGAAGAAATCCTGCCAGCTGTCTCAGTTCAGTTGTACATGTGTGTTGGTGAAGTGGTGAGCTTCCCGAAACAACGGACAGAAACATATTCCCAGCATATTTTTTATTGATTCTGCTATAATCCCCATCATTGTAATCATCTCTCAAGACGCATTCATAACCATCAGATGTAGTGGCCACCACAGTGTTGTTTTGTTATGATGCCTGATGATTTAGCTTTCAAACAGATGTCTGCGTGGTTTGACGAATTGTAAATCAAGATAACTGACAGCTCCAGTTCTAAACAACGAGGTCTTCCCAGGAAATGAAAGGCATTTCTCTTCGCCGCCATATCAAAGTAATGTCTCCAAACAAGACTGACGGATTCTCTAAACAAAACCAGGATGTAGACATGGCAGAACCACGTGGCACGGCTCACCCACAGCTGTCTGTTCCCAGTCCCTCCATATGCACATGATTTATGGGTTGCGGGAGCGAGTAGATTTTCAAGCAGCGTTAGAAGAAAATCACTTAAACACTTACATGACTGGAAGCTGCAGGCTGGATAATGGATAAAAAGATGTTAACTGGCATTCATATAGTTTAAATTGCTCATAAACTGGTTATCCAGACCATATGTATATTAGTTTTTTTAAAGGTGCCATATACTGCATTGGTTAAGTAAGCTAAATTGTTCTCTGATATAGGTATGATGGCTTAGGTAAGCTCAAAAAATCTTCAGAAATGGTTTCACATGCTCATTTATTACTCCATATAAATACCCCTAGAATCAGAAGGTCCATATTGACCATATTTGGATCAGTTGTGAATATTAATGAGATCTGCTCTGACATGCAGCTCGTACAGGCAGACAAAAAGATGGACAGAAAGACAAGCAGACACAAACACACACACACAGCAGGATGTACTATGAACACAAGCAGTATAATCATACTTAATCTTTCCAAAAACATTCCAAAACAAAGCAGATGCCTGGTTAAATCTTTTTAACTTAATGGTAGACGTTTATTCAACTACATGGAGAGAGTGAGCTCTCTAATATAAACCCATCAGAGTAACTTTAACCTATTTTGCTCATGAGATATCTTGTGGATAAAGGCTCAATTATAATTAAACTTGACAAAAGAGATCAATAGAGATGTATTGTGTTGTACTTTTAAGCTATAATGTCAAAGCTATAATGTCTTACAGCGTGAGCGCACCATCATCACCAGAGACGCAGCCCTCCAACGTGTCCCCTGGCCCTTTTTTAACCTTACTTACCTGCTAAGGCTTAATTATATTTTTCAGGGAGTCGTAAAAATACATCTAGTTAAGTTCTAGGAATTTTAAAATTCGACAGTACGTTGGGAAAGTGTGCAGTCCCGATAGGGAGGACTCTGCGGAGGCCACCTGCTGTCCAAATGGAGAGACCTGGTGGCAAGAAGACATATGGACTAACCCTGAGGAGGGGGAGTACACATTCGAAGGATGGTTAGAGAGGGTCGGGGTGAATTTAATCGCCTCGCACCTCTGAGGAACCGGATAACGAGGTTATGCCTTCCCACGGCGCCACCATCCACGCGTCATGATGAGCGGAGATGGCAATGACGTACACCTTCAGTGTACAGCCAGAAATTAATACCAGCTTCTCAGTTGTATGCAGAGCTGAGTTATACTACACGATTCTGCAGTCCACATGTGTTTGTTGAAACATATGCATCAAATGTTACCATAAACACAATAAATTAACAAAAGATACAATTACACATATCTTATACCTCTTCAGGGTGGAGCAGAATAAATGCATAACCTGTAAATTCTGCATTTTCCATCCTGACGCAAGCTTGAACGAAATGGTTACTATGTAACCCTTGTTCCCCGAGGAGGGGAAAGGAAATGCTATGTGGAAACTTCCACTTTGGGGGTTTCATCAGAAAGCCAATCATCTGAAGAGTAAAAACGGGCCAATGAAATGCCAATGAGTTGGCGGTGTCAGCACACACAGCTGGCAGCAATCACAATCAATTTGTGTATAAGATGCCAGCCATGCTCTGAAACCATACCTTTTATAGCTGAAGAAGCCGAACTACAGCTGTCAGCTAAGGCGCAATCGCTGTGGCGAAGGAACATAGCATTTCCGTTTCCCCCATCGGGGAACGAGGGTTACGTAGTAACCATTCCGTTCCCCAGCGGGAGGGGAACTACAATGCTATGTGGAAACTTCCACTATGGGCAAATGTATGGAAAACGCCAAAGTGATTGAACCTTACCACGTCGTTGGTGAGAGGTTTGCCAGGCACAGCATGAGCGCACCATCATCACCAGAGACGCAGCCCTCCAACGTGTCCCCTGGCCCTTATTTACCTTACTTACCTGCTAAGGCTTAATTATATTTTTCGGGGAGTCGTAAAAATACATCTAGTTAAGTTCTAGGAATTTTACAATATGACAGTACGTTGGGAAAGTGTGCCGTCCCGATAGAGAGGACGCTGCGGAGGCCACCTGCTGCCCAAATGGAGAGACCTGGTGGCAAGAAGACATATGGACTAACCCTGAGAAGGGGGAGTACACATACAAAGGATGGTTAGCGGGGAGGGAAGACACGGGTCCGCCAAGAGGAGGGAACTATACCATGGCTGAGTGAAGCATATGGGATCGCTAGTGGGGATCGCACATAGCAGGCACCTATACCCAAAGCGGGGGCTGACCAAGTGTGCATGCCAACAACGTAGTGGGCAAGGCACCTGACTCCTCCGCTGAGTCAGATGCTGGGGGCCTCGTAGGAACTCTGTAGGGTTCGCCAGATGGGGAACTCAACTGATCAGAGTAAAAACTGTGCATGTACCTCCCAACCGAATTTCCTCATTTACCCAGGTTAACCAGCACACGTGAGGGAATTGGCTCCACTCAAAGATTATAAAATCTCGCAAATGTATTAGGTGTCGCCCAGCCTGCAGCTCTACAGATATCTGTTCGAGAGGCGCCACGTGCTAACGGCTAAGAAGAAGCGATGCTCCTAGTGGAGTGCGCTCTCACTCCTGGGGGACACGGCTTGCCCTGGCTTGAATAAGCGAGGGAGATGACATCCACTATCCAGTGGGCCAACCTCTGCTTGGATACGACAATTCCCTTCCGCCGACCCCCATAATAGACAAAGAGCTGCTCAGAGGATCTAAAGCTCTGAGTGCGGTCCACATAAATACGCAGAGCGCGAACAGGACACAGCAAAGGGCTGGGTCTGCCTCCTCTGAAGGCAGCGCTTGCAGGTTCACCACCTGGTCGTTAAACGGTGTGGTAGGAACGGTGCAAACATAGCTCCGCATAGGCTCGTAAGCACTACAGAGAAATGCCAAGAGGGCATAAGAGGGGGGCGGGGTGGATTTAATCGACTCGCACCTCTGAGGAACTGGATGACGAGGTTATGCCTTCCTACGGCGCCACCATCCACCGCGCCATGATGAACGGAGATGGCGGCGACGTACACCTTCAGTGTGGAGGGCGACAGCCTCTGCTCCAATCTATCTAAGGAAAGAAAGCACAATGCTGATCTGACAAGTTCGGGGGTCTTCTCGGAGAGAAGCGCACCACTCAGTGAATAAACTCCACTTCAGGGCGTAGGCATGCCTCGTGGAGGGTGCTCTAGCCTGAGTGATGGTGTTAACCACCGCAGCCGGTAGGTCACCTAAGTCTTCCGTGCTCCGCCTATGGACCACACGTGGAGGTTCTAGAGATCTGGGCACGGGTGCCCGATGGTGCCCCGTCCTTGAGAGAGAAGGTCCTCTCTCAAGGGGATTCGCCAGGGAGGGGCTGTTGCTAGGAAAGAGAGTTCTGAAATTCCTGGATGAGTTCCTGGGTGAATTCACCAACAGTGTCGCCGAGCAGGCCAGCCTGGGAGATGGGTGCGTACTTTGTCAACGTCACGCATCTCAGCCAGGTTTAACCAGAGGTTAAATCCTGGACCACTAATGTGGCCATCGTCTTTCCCAGGGCACGCGCAGCCGACTTGGTGGTACGCAGATCATAGTCGGTTGCGGTGCGGAGCTCATGCATCAAGCCTGGGTCAGAACCACCCTCGTGCAGCTGAGCCAATGCCTGCGCTTGGTAGCGCTGATACGTGGCCATCGCATGCAGGGCAGAAGCAGCCTGGCCCGCAGCAGTGTAGGCTCTGGCCTCGAGGGACGAAGATAACCTACACGCTTTGGACGGAAGACGAGGCTGACCATGCCAGGAAGAGGCACCACTCGAGCAAAGATTGACTGCAATGGCACATTCAACCTGGGGAATCGCCTCGTACCCCCTGGCTGCTCCACAATCAAGGGTGGTGAGGACGGGAGCACACGCAGATTGGGCAGAGAAAGGTGCCCTCCAAGACTGCGTGAGCTCACTGTCCACTTTCGAGAAGAAGGGGACAGGAGGCTTAGAAGGCTTGGCCTTCTTCTTAGCCTCCAAGTAGCACCCATCTAGTCGGTCCGGCCGTGGGGTTGGGGGATAAACCATCTCCAGACCCACCGCCAAAGCAGCCCGGGAAAGCACGGCCATCAAATCCGCTTCTAGATCCGGCGCCTCACAGACCACCCCGGAGGGAGGGAGCGGGTCCGGATCCTCGTTGGATAGTGATAGCCCACCCTCCGATGCAGCAATGGGCATCTGGTCCCCGGTGTTATCGAGTGAACGAGCGACCATCCAGGAGGATGGAGTGCTTCTCTCACTCGAAGCCTGGATAGAACGCACTGAGGAGTGAGGGGGATTGACCGCCACTGTAACCCTCAGATCTGCTCAAGTGCCAACCGACTTGCGGGGGACAACAGGGGTGGTTCGCTCTTTTGCAAGAGCAAGCCGCGATCTTAGCTGCGCAACAGACATGGCATCACAGTAATGGCATGCATTGCCCGCGAGCACCGCATTCACATGCTGGACCCCCAGACATGCCACGCAGTGCTCGTGCCCATCCTCCGGGGACAGGAAACCACCGCATCCAGAAATGCACTGTCGGAACGACATCTTTAAAAAGACGCGTTGTTCGACCATGTTGCTCTTTTAGGAAACTGGCTTTCTTATACAAACCGATCTTGCAGAACCGGACCAGAGAAACGCCCAGGGATGGGAGAATGGACCCAGCTTCACCGCCGCTGCTTGCGTTGTAGCTCGCTCTGGGACCGGGAGAAACAGCCTGCTGTAGCTAGCAGCTTTCTCTTTCTCTCTCTCTCGATTGAAGTCGGAGGAACAGCAAAATGACTCTTACAGTTGCGTGAGGCTTCTAAAAGTGAAAAGGTATGGTTTCAGAGCATGGCTGGCATCTTATACACGAATTGATTGTGATTGCTGCCAGCTGTGTGTGCTGACACCGCCAACTCATTGGCATTTCATTGGCCCGTTTTATTACTCTTCAGATGATTGGCTTTCTGACGAAATCCCCATAGTGTAAGTTTCCACATAGCATTGTAGTTCCCCTCCTGCTGGGGAACAGATGTGTCATGCAGTCATTGCTCAGTAACACATAGTAAATAACTGCATTTTCCCATTTTCAAAATAAAAGTCCCACATACATGATACGTTAAATATAATCTGCCGGCAGCTAGCTCACTGCAACTCTCATATGGGCCCACTGAAGCTAAGCAGGGCAGTGCCCAGTCAGTACCTGGATGGTACTGGACCACATGGGAAAGCTAGGTTGCTGCTGGAAGTGGTGTTAGAGAGACCAGCAGTGGGCACTCAACCTGCGGTCTGTATGGGTCCTAATGCCCCAGTATATTGATGGGGACTCTATACTGCATATTAATGATCCCAGAGCAACATTAGTCTGTGTTTTGGCTAAAGTGCATGTAAATGATGAGGGCGTGCCCTGTGAGTCATGCAACAAATTGGTTTTGTGTTCTGATTGGCATTTTGTCCACTGGGTTTTACACTTGTGGAATTTACATTTACAGAACAAGGAAACAATGGTGTCAGAGGCTATAGCCATTTCCATATACTGATTTCTTTATAGGGCACCTTTAAAGGTGATGTGATCAAAATTCCTTTTCCTATCCTGTCAACTGCAAGTAAGCCATTTGATAGTTGATGTTCATTGATGATCAACCATGCTGCAAGAAAACACATGAATATAGAAAAAAAAATCATTAATTTATTAATTTAAATATATAAATGAATGAAATGCCGTAGTCATCTGTGCTGTGTATTATAGGATGAGGGCAAGTATTTGTTTACAGTGATTAAGCAACAGCTTCAAGTTAGCTCACAATGCACTGTCACCATTTCCAGTGCATTAAAACATTGTTTTCAAGCTGCATCCATGCTGCATTCTCTAAATTGATAGTTTTTTTCTGAAGTGATGCATGTAAAAAATATAATATATGAAGATCAAGGATACAGTCATATTAAAGTGCAGGTATACAGCGGATACAGAGCCTGTTTTGAGAGCTCCATAGGAATATTCATGCAAATTAATTCTGACAAATCAAAAAGCAATTTAGGAAATACATTCAATGATACCATTGTGCCAATTTTCAACACACAATCTGCTGGTAAACATTTTATGACAAAATGTTAAACTTTGATATTTCACTTCAAACATTTATTGTTGTTTCTTCATAAATGTGCAATTTTTTCAGTGTAGGCCACGTTGAGTTGTTTTACACACACACACACACACTCACACACTCGCACACACACACACACACACACACACACACACACACACACACACACACACACACACACACACACACACACACATGCACATATAGATATACACATGTACACACACACACACTGGGATTAAGCAAGTGCTTCACCGATGCTGGATGACGGCCAGCGCGGGTCCACCCCTATTCACTAAGCTCACTTCAAATGCACTGGCTACATGCCAGAAACGTTTTTCCCCTTTAAAAAAGTAAAATATATAAACATTTGGACTGTTCTGAAAGCTTACACCTAACACTAAAGGTTAAGACATATAATTACGGGTATGAAGAAACACATTCAGCATTAGCTATTGTACTGGGAGCGGACGATATGAGTAAGACCTGGGCCTTCACAAGGGGAGACAGGGCCAAAGGCACTTATTAATGCCGCCCAGTCGCCTTTACTGTGCAAAAAGATTTTGTTGGGGGGTAAAAAATCCTGTTCAATTATAGAATTTTCCCAATAATTATTCTCTGAAAAACTCAAAAAGAATCAGAGATGAAAAGGAATACTGAGATCCAACTAAAACAACATGCAAACTACGGCCTAAACACATTGTTCTTGCACCTGCGTGTAAGGCCACTCGCCCTTAGCAACCACTCTTGTTTTGGTTCAAGTGCAGTTTTTGGACACAGGTTTCCAAGAAGGATAATGAAATGCATACAACAAAAATAATGTATGCAGAGGAGAGGTCACGTCATGTCATATTAGCTTAGAACAGCTGTCTTGGTCTCTGAGGACAACCAACACGAAAAATCCTCAAGGTCATGGGGAAGGATTTTGACTGATTGGAACCACAGTTCTTAAGTGTTTGCTTATGTTACAGACACGTACAATGAAAGATCAAATAAAAATGTCAAAACAGTTGGGCTAATATGTGAGGAGATGGATAATTGTTGTTCGAAAGGTGGTCTTTTGCAAAACACAACTTATAATGGAGACATAGATATGCTTATAACCTTTTTACCATGCGTACTGTTTGATCATATAAAAGCACAAAGTCATTCCGAAGGGAGTTATCCTATATAGAAATTTGATTTATGACAATATATCCTAATCGCATATTCAACATACAAGTTCATTTTTGTGTTTCACAGATATAAAGTGTAATATTTACATATGTGCAACGTATATTTTTAAATATTACAAAACGATCATTTACATATAACATTTTCAGCCATTAGAATTACAAATACTGTACAGTTAGATGGTTTTTATTTAATAAACTAGTTAAGTCTTTAGGGCCTCACGGTGGCGAACGAGCCTCGGCTGGGTCAGTTAGCGTTTCTATGTGGAGTTTGCATGTTCTCCCCGTGTTGGAGTGGGTTTCCTCTGGGTGCTCCGGTTTACCCCACGAGTCCAAAGACATGCGGTACAGGTGAATTGGGTAAGCTAAATTGTCCGTAGTGTATGAGTGTGAATGGGTGTGTATGGATGTTTCCCAGAGATGGGTTGCAGCTGGAAGGGCATCCGCTGTGTAAAACATATGCTGAATAAGTTGGCGGTTCATTCCGCTGTGGCGACCCCAGATTAATAAAGGGACTAAGCTGAAATGAAATGAATTAATGAATAGTTAAGTCTTTAAATTGTACTTTTTAAGTTGCATACTAGTATCTTTCAAAATAGTTAAAATATCATGTACTGTCATTATGGCAAAGACTAAATAAAAAACCTATTACATAAATAAATGACATATTTATTTCAGAACTCCCTCAAACACATTGGTCGCAGTCCTGAGTTTGCTCCAGAAACATACACATCATAATATCCTTAATTTAAATGTATGCAAAATATAGTATAGTATAGTATAGTATAGTATAGTATAGTATAGTATAGTATAGTA
>CAIGQW010054382.1:3403075-3416864 GCA_903798125.1 Danio choprae
TCTCAAATCTTAGCTAACATTTAAACCAACCCATCCATATAACTTTACCCCGTCTCAAATCTTAGCTAACATTTAAACCAACCCATCCATACAGTTTAACCGGCCTCGAATATTAGCTAACATTTAAATCCATACAGCTTTACCCTGTCTCAAATCTTAGCTAACATTTAAACCAACCCATGCAACTTAAACTGTCCCAGATATTTACCAAGATTTAAACCATGTCATCCTTATCGCTTAATCTGCCCCAAATCTTAGCTAACATTTAAGCCTACCCATACCACTGAAGCTGTCTCTAACTTTACCCAAACCATAAACCTACACTGAAAAAAAATGCTGGTTTCCACACAATTCCTTCAGGTTGTCCCAACACAAATTGATTAGGTTAAATTAATATTTTGGGCCTCACGGTGGTGCAGTGGGTAGCACGATCACCTCACAGCAAGAAGGTCGCTGGTTCGAGCCTCGGCTGGGTCAGTTGGCATTTCTGTGTGGAGTTTGCATGTTCTCCCTGTGTTGGCATGGGTTTCCTCTGGGTGCTCCGGTTTCCCCAACAAGTCCCAAGACATGCGGTACAGGTGAATTGAGTAGGCTAAATTGTCCGTAGTGTATGAGTGTGATGAGTGTGTATGGATGTTTCTCAGTGATTAGTTGCAGCTGGAAGGGCATCCGCTGCTTAAAACATATGCAGGATAAGTTGGCAGTTCATTCCGCTGTGGCGACCCCAGATTAATAAAGGGACTAAGCCGAAATGAAAATGAATTAATTACTTAAACATAAAGCAATTAAGTTGTCCCAGATAAAACTTAAGAATTATGTTGTCTCAAAAAACCATCATTATACAATAACTTGCCTAATTACCCTATCCTGTCTAGTTAACCTAATTAACCTAGTTAAGCCTTTTAATGTCACTTTAAGCTGTATAGAAGTGTCTTGAAAAATATCTAGTAAAAAATTACTTACTGTCATCATGGCAAAGATAAAGTAAATCAGTTATTAGAAATGAGTTATTAAAAGTATTATGTTTAGAAATGTGTTGAAAAAAATCTTCTCTCCGTTAAACAGAAATTGGGGAAAAAAATAAACGGGGGCTAATAATTCAGGAGGCTTAATAATTCTGACTTAAACTGTTGTCACGCTCGGGTTGAGGGACATGAAGGCACAAGAACACTGGATGGGAGGTCATGGGAGGACATGGGGTGACAACAGCATGGACAAGCGACACATAGACAATACAGGAACGCGATGACAATACAATACAGGACCATGAATGTGACCAACTGAGGGGTATAAATACAAGAGGGACGTGATTAAACTGATTACATACAGGGGATGACACAGGTGATACAAATGAACATAGAAAACGGCGGGAAAACAGAACAAAGCAGTCACATGACAAGGGAAGCACATGGAACACAATAACAGAACCCTGACAACTGTATGTAACTCTGTTGTTTTTAATCATTAAAACATTTCAAATCTAATTGTTTATTTAAGTAATATTGATTTTAGTTCCACCACTTATTCTTTGATACATTTTAATTAGTATGAGAATAATATTCTTATATAATAATTACATAAATATGTGTTACACTGAATGAAAATGGAACAATATTCATTCATTCATTTTTCTTCGGCTTAGTCTCTGATTTATTAGCGGTCACCACAGTTTTAAAGCAGCAGATGCCTTTTCCAGACACAACCCAGTACTGGGAAACACCCATACACTCTCACATTCACACTTATACACTATGGCCAATTTAGTTAATCCAATTCACCTACAGTACATGTCTCAATGCAGACTGTGGGGGAAACCGGAGCACACGGAGGAAACCCATGCGAACATAGGGAGAACATGCAAACTCCACACAGAAATGCCAACTGACCCAGCCGGGACTCAACCCAGTGACCTTCTTGCTGTCAGGCAATAGTGCTAACCACTGAGCCACCCAATGGAACATTCATTCATTCATTTTCATTTCGGCTTAGTCCCTTTATTTTTCTGGGGTCGCCACAGCGGAATGAACCGCCAACTTATCCAGCATATGTTTTACGCAGCGGATGCCCTTCCAGCTGCAACCCATCTCTGGGAAACATCCATACACACCCACTCACACTCATGCACTACGGACAATTTAGCTTACCCAATTCACCTATACCGCATGTCTTTGGACTTGTGGGGGAAACCAGAGCACCCGGAGGAAACCCACGCCAACACAGGGAGAACATGCAAACTCCACACAGAAACGCCAACTGACCCAGCCGAGGCTCGAACCAGCGATCAGCGACCTTCTTGCTGTGAGGCGAACGTGCTACCCACTGCGCCACTGTGCATATGCATATAAGAATTCATCATTTGGTATGGACTCCAAATAATTGATTTTAACCCATAAATAAGCAAATGCTATCTGATTACAGGGATCTAAGCTGGAACAGAATCAACTCCATCCACCCTGATGCCTTTTTCTCTCTTCAGTCTCTCATTAAACTGTGAGTATTTTGTATATTCCCAAATCAGTACCAATGCATATCACTCATTCCAGAATTGTGGGTACATTTCAAGCAGGGCTGCACAATATATCCTTTCACCATCGATATCGCAATGTGCACATGCGCAATAGTCACATCGCAAGATATGCAATGTTGAATCGGAATTGATGTTGACCAGGAGCTACAGATTTGTATTTAATTAATGTATTTATAAAGAATTTATGAGATTTATGCAAAAAAAAAATGCTTTTCTTACTTAGAATTTTTGTCTTATTTATAATCCAAATATCTACATTTCAAATTAATTCATTCATTTACTTTTCAGCTTAGTCCCTTTATTAATCTGGGGTCGCCACAGCGGAATGAACCGCCAACTTATCCAGCTTATGTTTTACACAGCGGATGCCCTTCCAGCTGCAACCCATCACTGGGAAACATCCATACATATTCATTCACACTCATACACTACGGACAATTCAGCTTACCCAATTCACCTATACCGCATGTCTTTGGACTTGTGGGGGAAACCGGAGTACCCAGAGGAAACCCACGCCAACATGGGGAGAACATGCAAACTCCACAAAGAAATGCCAACTGACCCATCCGGGGCTCGAACCAGCGACCTTCTTGCTGTGAGGCGATTGTGCTACCCACTGCGCCACCGTGCTGCCCCACATTTCAAATTAAAAAACAATATTTTTTTACTTAGCCCTCTGGCAGATATTTTTACTTGTTTTAAGGAAAAACTCTTCATTTTGACTTGTCTTCTGACATTAAAGACAAAACAATATTTTTACTTGATCTTTTTTGCATATATTGTTCACTGTTTGTACCTGAATACTGTTAGGCTCCCCATAAAACCGTCAAATAGTGCTATTCATACTATCTTGTGAAAGTTGCAATATTAGATTTTTCCAATATCGTGCAGCCCTAATTTCAAGCATTTTCCAATATTTTTAGAGCATATAATGCTAAATGCATTAGATGTTATACGGAACATTTGATTCTGTTACTAATTGTTGTTTGTTGTTGTTATTTGAGACGTTTGCTAGTAATTTCTTTATTTTATGTAAGTAATGACTTTGGATGTAGGGGCAATTATTTACCAACTAAATATAGACTTTTTTTAATTGCATGCTAATGTATACAGTGGGTTCGTTTAGATATTTAGAATTCCATATAAACTAGCACATTTTAAGTGAAATTAAAATGTATACAATTTTGAATTATTTTTAGCCTATTGATAACTGTATAAATTTGGTACAATTAATTAACAATTGGGCCTCACAGTGGCGCAGTGGGTAGCACAGTCGCCTCACAGCAAGAAGGTTACTGGTTCGAGCCTCGGCTGGGTCAGATGGCATTTCTGTGTGGAGTTTGCATGCTCTCCCTGTGTTGGCGTGGGTTTCCTCTGGGTGCTCCGGTTTCCCCCACAAGTCCAAAGACATGCGGTATAGGTAAATTGGGTAAGCTAAATTGTCCGTAGTGTATGTGTGTAAATGAGTATGTATGGATTTTTCCCAGTAATGGGTTGCAGCTGGAAGGGCATCCGCTACATAAAACATATGCTGGATAAGTTGGCGGTTCATTCCGCTGTGGCGACCCCAGATTAATAAAGGGACTAAGTGGAAAAGAAAATGAATGAATGAATGTCATGTAGATTCTGGTTTGAGGTTAGCATCTTGAGCTAAAGCACAGAATGGTGGAAAATATCAACTCGGCTATTGTCAATATAGATGACATATAATTAATATATTGATGTTGTATCCTAAAAAAAAAATGTATAAATGATTGAGAAGAACAAATGACATGCCTCAACGCCTTTCAGAGTTACCCACCAGATGACAGCAATTGGAGCAAGCCGCATGCTTTTTCTGTCAGTGCTTTAAAGGCGGTTATGGCTTTTAAAACTGATGGAACAGAGTTGAATGCAGTTACCGACACAAAATTATTTTTTAAATGACTGAAATTACAAATAATGCAAAATATATGCAAATGCTTAACTTAGTAAACACACACAAAAAACGATGAAAATACATTTAATTATTTCATGCTAATCATTGAAGCATAAGGCCGAGACAGTCAAAAATAGCTTCACTTTTAACAATTTTTATAAATTACATAGTATTTAACTGTAAAATGAACTGTATTTTACAGTAGGACAGTTTTGCAGTATGTTACTGTATTTTAAAGCTGCTTTGTGAAAATTACTATATATATTATACAGTAAAGATATGCATACAATTTTGTAATTACATATACAGCAATATAAATGGTGACTTAATTGTAAATACAGAATTTTTCCTGTAATTGATTTACAGTAAGTTACTGGCAAACTGCTGGCAGCAAGTTACTGTAAATTCTACAGGAAATTGTTAACAGTGTATAGTAGGAGTATTAACGTCAATCTTTTCAAGAAATGTATGTCCCTAAATATACACACATTATTATTTTACAGAGAACAGAATGTCATTTGTGTCATAGTTCTAAACTGTTTCATTTTTTGTTTTTGAAAAATAGTAGGTTTATCTTGGATACAAAAAAATACCCGCAATTCTTGAATCAGCCCTGTGCCGTACAGTAAATAGATAATAATTGTTATTAAACTGAGACTTGGCACAAGAGCACAGTTTACACAAATGAGGAGATTCCACACTTTGGAAATGCACTTTGGCCATCTGTGCAGTTCTTTCGCAGGCTTTCAGTGAACAGACTGCAGTTGTAATCATGGTTAAAAGCTCTGCACAGTGGTGAAGATGTGTGTTGTCAGGCACGGGCGATTAAATGAATGAAGGAGACTGATAAAGAGTGACAGATTGAGGGTGATAAATGTGTTCAGTGGAAAACAACAATACAGCTCAAATAGAAAAGATACTGCAACCGTTCTAGACATTGTAAAACTGTTCTAGGCTCAAGTACAGCACAATCGACGGGATATATGGTGTGCAGTTGATTACCACCAGAAAAAAATTGTGAAAACAAGCAAAAAAAAAAAAACATATTTTGTAATAAACAGCATGCCACAGATGCAGTTGATAGAGCTTGAACCTGGAACTTGCAAAGTTTTATTTAAACTGATGTATTTCAGCTTCCATCAGGATTAAAGGTACAAGGTCCATCTGCCAAAACATGTTGCTTTAAATAAAACTTTCACCAATCAACAAGTGAACCTTTCACAGGCCTGTAAAATTCTGGTATTTTATATTTGCATTGAATTTAAATATTGTGTAAGTGTCTTTAAATATGAGATATGATTGTCTAGTATTCCGCATTGTGTCCGCCAACTTTATGGAAATGAACACATTTATACATTGTTAAAGTAATGAAATACACCTTCAGTTACTCTAACTTGACACTGGTTTGACCTTCCTACTGTACATCCACTAAATTCACTGACACCAGCTGATTATAATTGTTATATAAGTCATTGTGCCATTTTAACATGCCTGACTGATTAATTTATCTCTGTGTTGCTAGAACCTTGTGTGACTTAATTCCAGTATTTACATCCGAAGCAAACAATCATCTGACGGTGTATCATGAAACATTTAAGACGTGTAGCACCATTTTTAAATTCTTTTACACTTAGTAATCCATCCATATCTCTTTTCTCCATTCAGAGATCTCACTGGGAATCGACTGAGTAGTTTGCCGATGACTGGACTAACAAGTCTTACTCATCTTAAACTGAAAGGCAACATGGCACTGTCACGTTCCTTTGGATTGGAGGACTTCCCCAACATAAGGTACATTTGTGACATCCAATAACGCCAAAAACACTAGATTTAAAACACTTACATGTTAAAGCAAAACTAAATTATTATTATTATTTTTTTTTTACAAGTGTTTGTGGTTATTACATCCCACAACACAAATGGCTCGAATAGCAAAAACACATGAAAGTTGTACTCCATTTTCATCAACTGTTTATAGATTTGACAGTTTCAAGATAGTAACAATCTGTGGCCCAGAGAACATTCTGTTCATTGGTACAAGTAAATGGTTTCTGTTTGTTACGTTTCCTAGAATATCTGGCTTAATTCAAGTCCTCTGACAGGCGGAAAGATTTTTTTAAGATACCTCAACAATCACAATACAGTGGGTTTGTTATAAATATCCTGTCCCGATTCATCAACTGCTCAGGGCATTGGAAAACCTCCAAGACTTCAGCCTTAAATGCTATCTTGATTTGATTAGCACCTCAAGAAATGGGAGAGTTCAAGTGTTGCCATTTCCAAAAGCAACTGATTAAAAAGAAAGAGAAATCGTGGTTTTCCCCGTGACCCACATCCATTTAAAAGAGTCCCTGTGGTTGGATTTATTGCTAGTTTATTTAATGCGTCATTTGCAGATTGATGAATCATTCTTTCTTTGAATTTTTCCTTCGAAATGTGATCTTTTATAGCTTTCGTATTTCCTCACACTGATGCAATATGTCCTTATTTTTAATGCTCAAACTCCATTTGGCAAATTCAAATATGTGGTAAAACAACGTTTGATGGAACATATGAGATTTTTCATTTGTGCTTTATTCTCAATAATGTTGAAACAGGGTCATTGAGATGCCGTATGCCTATCAGTGCTGTGTTTTTGGAGGCTGTAACAGTTACAGATCTGCCAGCCAGTGGGAAGAACAGATGGGCAGTGAAGAGGAAGATTCCCAGAAGAAAGCTCTGTCTCTGTTCCCCATTCACACTGACAACAACTGTAAGTCCTACAACTTAACCTTGCAGGCCTTCTTACTTGGGGTGTAACGATATCCAAGCCCCCAAACCGAGCCCCTGCACCCCTATTTACCCCCCTCCACACTACCACCTGTCCATTTCCATATACATGATATATATATATATATATATATATATATATATATATATATATATATAATTATTTACATTTCTGATGATATGAAATGAGGATACCGTGTGACTGGAAATGTGTTATACTGTATGCAATATAATTCACCATAATGTAGTTAATGTAATGGTCTGTTCCCCATTTGAATAAGCTTGTTAACAGCTAGATTAAACCAGCTGGTTAAGTCTAAATGATTTGAGTTTATCATGGAAAGTTTCCAAACTTCAATACTGTGTTGTATCAAGTCACTCAAGTTTGTTCAGTTAACCTTTTATCAAAGTCCCTGTAGACAAATATGAAAACATTGGCCTCACACAAACACGTTCCTATTATGAAAGGAACATAAAAGCACCACTTGTAGTGGTTTTCCACAGAGTGAGTGAGTGTGTGTCTATTTTTATCTGCTCTCTTCTATCTGCCAGTCTCTTCATCTTTAATTAGCACAGTAAAACAAGTCAGGGCCTTTCAGTAACCGCAGGTATTTGACAGATTAAATAAAATGTGCCGTTTCTCCATGCATTCCTTGATGTGATCTGATCAAGTTTCAGACTTGAAAGGAGTTCTCTATAATTACACTCCTTAGGAAATTAGATAAACATTAACAATTCAAGGTCCAAAACACACCATTTGGCTTATCGAAAAATAACAAAATCGGAACGCGAACAAAGCCTGATGATTGATTGCACACCAAAGGAGAAGTGGAAAGTTGCAACTGGGATGTGCATGGTGTTGAGAGGTGTTAAATTAATCTATTCCAGTCGACTTGATGTCCACAGCATGGTGATTTGTCTTCTGCCAGACTAAGTGCATCATGCCATCTCGGATGCTAAAGACTATTCCATCATACTGTCATACATGCACAAACATCCTGGGAGTACGTCAGACGACCAATCACTCTGGAGAGTAAAAAAATGGGCCAATGAACGCCAAGTGAATTGGTGGAGCTCAGCTCCACAGCTGACAGCGTTTAGCTATTAGCGCTATATAAGCTGGCTGCTGAGAAGTGAGGCTTAGAATTGCCTGCTGAAGAGCCGAACATTCAGCTAACAATTCAATTCAATTCAATTCAAGTTTATTTATATAGCGCTTTTTACAATGTAGATTGTGTCAAAGCAGCTTAACAAGTTCAATTAAAGTCCACATTTTTGAGTTTAGTTCAGTTCAGTTCAGTTTAGTTCAGTTCAGTGTGGCTTAAGTTTCACTGGTGAAAGTTCAAACACTGAAGAGCAAATCCACCGAAGCGCAGCTCCACAAATCCAAGCAGGCCAGTGGCAACAGTGGAGGAAAAAAAACTTCACCAATTGACGAAGTGAAGGGGAAAAAAAAAAAACCTTGAGAGAAAGCAGGCTATGTTAGGCATGGTCATTTCCTCTGGCCAAACTTCCTATGTGGAGCAGCAGTCTAGTCGCCGGGCTGGAGAAGCTGACATCCATCGTATAAGCTGCAGGTGTGGGTAGGGCACCAGCGGGAGGGTAGGCTGGCCCACAGGATCAAACGTAGACTTGTTCATCACTGAAGCCTTTCAGGAATCAGTCTCATGCGCTCCATTCCTCCATGGCCACCACGATATCAGCTCGGGATACGGCCTGGTCCAGGATACCTTCGGATCATCTCTTCAGAGGTCTAGGATCGCATCGATGGCGCTGCAAATCTGTAAGGACCTCGGGATGAGTATCCCCAGGTGGAAGTAGAAAATAAAGAAAATATTTAGCGTAGCTGCTGTTCATAGTGTATTTAAACCAGAAAGAAAAGGATTGTTATGGATGAAGATAGCAGTTATATAACAACAATGTAAACAGCAGCTGGAGACTTAGGTGCTGTGGCAGTGGAGACACACGTCTCCGTTCCCTATTCGGGGAACGTGGGTTACGGACGTAACCAGGACGTTCCCCTTCATATGGGAACTCCAACGTGTGTCTTAACAGACTATGGGAGACTGTATGGAAAACGCCACAGCAGCTAAGCCCGTCACACTCCTGATGTGAAGTTTGCCAAGCATAGCGTGCGCGCACAAGCATCACCAAGAGCGCAACCTACCAACGTCCCCTAGGCCCTCTATTTACCATTACATGGGAAAATTTAGATTCTTAGATCGGGGTTCGTAATGTACTTTTACCTAGCTAATATAGACTAGGGATTTTAAATTACGACAGTACGTTGGGAAAGTGTGCCAGTCCCCGAAGGGGGAGGACGCTGCGGAGGCCACCTGCTACCCAAGAGGGGAGACGTGATGGCAATAGGAGCATATGGACTAGCCCTAATAAGGGGGAGTGCTACATATCATAAGCTGGTTAGCGGTTAGGGAAGACACAGGTCCGCCTGGACGGGGAACACACTGTGGTTAATATATGCATATGAGGTTACCGTGGGAACCGCGCATAGCTGGCACAGAACCTCAGCATGTGGGTAGACCAATGGTAGACCAATTTGGGCATACCAGACATCACACTGAGCCAGGCACTCGACTCCTCCGCTGAGACGGGTGCTGGGGGCCTCGGAGGAATTCTCTAGGGTTCGCCAGATGGGAAACTTAGTAGCAGATTAAAAAAGGCGCACGTATCTCCGTGTTAGGAAGCATGGCGCAGCAAGCGTTGTTGACACCGAGTTTAGTTTCATCCCGACTGATAGGGATTACCCAATAATCGGGACGAAAACGACTCCACTCGGAGATTACAAAACCTTGCGAATGTGTTAGGTGTCGCCCAGCCCGCAGCTCTGCATAATCCGTTAAGAGGTGCTGCGTACTCGCGCCGAAAAGGAGACACCGCCTCTTTCCCGGGGGACACAGCTCACCCTGGCACATAGCGAGGGTGATGGCATACTATTAGAATGGACCAACCTCTGTTTTGATACGGTACTTCCTTTCTGCCGATCATAACAGAAAAGAGCTGCTCAAAGACGTACGCTCTACATGTCACATTAAACGCAGTGCGCGGACATACAATAAAAGGCTGGGCCTGTCTCCTCCGCAGACAGCGCTCGCAGGCTCACTACCACTTTAATATTAAAGGGGGGTGGTACGAACCTTGGAACAAGCTGAACCGGGGTCTCAGGTAAACGTGAGAGTAGGCCGGTCCAAATTCCGAAAATGCCACCGGCATCCTAACCCTCCAGAATGATACCAACGCGACCAGCAGAGCTGTCTTCATGGACAGAAAACGTATAGATACTGAGACGAGTGGCTCAACGGATCTAACCATAACCGCTGGGGCTAGAGATATCCCGAGAGGGCAAGAGTAGGGGGGCGGGGATGGAATTAACCATCTCGCGCCACGCGCCTCTGAGGAACCGGCTGATAAGGTTATGCTTTCCCAGTGCGCTGTCATCAGGGAGAGCCATCACGAGGAGTGCGAGTTCAGACTCGGGTCCGGTTGGGCCAAGGAGGCGCAACTAGCGAGACCTGCCCCTCGCTCCCCGACCTTGTACAGTGTCTGTGCGCGCAGGCTTACTGGGGAAAAATGAACCCGGGGCCAACTGGACCGCGCCGGGTGGGAGTCTCCGTTCTCCTGGAAACACAACTGCCGTGAGAGCGTTTGTAAGCTGGCACGGAGAGCTCGTACGGGATATGAACCGGCAGTAGCGCGCATCACCCCAGCTATCGCAGCCGTGCTAGCCGTCCTAACCAACACGTGAGTCCCCTCCCGTACCGGTATGGATCAGCGGAGAGCGAGAAACATTGCCGTCAGCTCCAGGCAATCAAAAATGTCAACGCAACCGAAGTCCGATATACGAACCTGCGGCTGCATGCTCGATACACACAGCCCACCAGCCCATACTGGAAGCATTTGTCAGAATGACAGCATGATTGGACACTTGTTCGAAGGGCACCCCGGCCTGTAGAAGGCAAGATCCATCCAGGGACTGAAGGTGCGGCGACGCAGCGTGGTGATGGACACCTGGTGCGCCTCCGCACGCCATGCCCATGTAGGAACTCGTTCGCAAAGCCAGCGCTGAAGTGGTCTCATATGAACCATTTGAGCGGCGATGTAGCAGCTACAAAATGTCATATGCCCCAGGAGCCTCTGAAAAACTTCAGTGGGACCACTGTAACTGCCGAACTAATCAGACAGAGCAGCATTGGCCCTGTGCGCTTTTTTTAGATGGAGATAATGGATAGTGATGGAGACCGAGTCCTACTCCAACCCGAGAAAAAGAGAAGCTCTCCCGGGTGAGAGCCTGCTCATTCTCGGTTGACCTGAAACCCCAACAGGCCAAGATGCCGAAGCACCAGGCCCCTGTGCATAATCGACTAGTCTAAGACCTGAAATATATATCAGTCAAAGAATAGACACCCGTGAACCTGGGAGGGCGAATGGCGAATTGTATCGCATAGCCGAGTCCGATCGTCCGTATGAGCCATCACGACGGGCTGGGCAGCGCTAACCAGGCTGGCAGAGCCCGCGCTAATGGCACCATCGGCGCAATCGTTAACGTGCCAACGGAGGGGCAGCTCGGGAAGGGACTGCTTGCCCCGGAAAGCAGAGCGGCCCGAGGAAGAGCCGAAAATAAGACAATTTCTCTTACCTTCCTCCCTGGATCCTGCGATGAGGCTGGAGTGAGAGAAAGGAGCCCGTTCTCTTGCACTCTGGAAGCCTGAGGCGAAAGAGCCCGGCGCTGCGAGCTGGAAGGTGGGGCGTCCCAGACTGGCAAGGCTCGGGCTTGCGCACCCGGAGAGAGAGGAAACTGCTCTTTACTGAGAATTTGGTCACCGCCAGCCCAGAGGGCGGCAGTGGTGGCATTAATGATGTTTTGTGTCCTCGGCCCTACACCGAGGAAAGAGCAGGTCCCCTCTTCTCCCGGGTACCCTGTCTCAGGGACGCTTCGCGGTCCTCTTACCGGACTTAACGGCGCCCTGGATCGGTGGAGTCGCAGACCTGCAGTTGGCTCGCCGTTGCCGCTTGGCCGGTGGAGCGGGCAGCGGAAGCGGAGTGGGTGTTGGGGCCGCAGGCAGACACCCTCGGCGAGGAGCAGCGGGAGCGGATGGGGCAGCGGGGAGTTTTCCGAGCCCGCTGATGGATGACCTCCCCCATTGCTTTGGACTGCTCCTTCATTGCCGAGAAATCCTGGGTAAATTCCCCGAAGGTGTCGCCGAACAGGCCAGCCTGGGATATGGGAGCGTTAAGAAAGCGAGCTTTGTCAACGTCAGCCATATCTGCCAGGTTTAGCCAGAGGTGGTGCTCCTGGACCACTAATGTGGCCATCGTCTTCCCCAGGGCACGAGCAGCCGATTTGGTGGTCATGAGAGCGTAATCGGTTGCCGTGCGGAGCTCATGCATCAAGCCCGAGGAAGAACCACCCCCCTGCAGCTCAGCCAACTTCTCCGCTTGATAGCGTTGATAGGTGGCCATCGCATGCAAGGCGGATGCAGCCTGGCCCGCAGCGGTGTAGGCTCTGGCCGTGAGAGACTCAGATAACCTACACGCTTTGGAAGGGAGTTTCGGTGGACCTCTCCAGGTGGATGCGCCCTGCGGGCAAAGATTGACCGCAATAGCGCGCTCCACCGGGGGAATCGACTCATATCCCCTGGCTGCCCCGCCATCAAGGGTGGTGAGAGCGGGAGCGCACGAGGACCGGGCAGAAAAGGCGCCCTCCATGCCTGCGTGAGCTCACTGTGTACCTCCAGGAAGAAAGGGACTGGGGGCTTGAAAGGCTTTACCTTGTTAGCCCCCACGTAACACCCATCTAAGCGGTCTGGCCGCGGAGCTGGGGGACAAGCCATCTCCAGTCCAATGGCCGAAGCAGCCTGGGATAACACGGCTAACATGTCCGACTCCAAATCCGGGGTCCGTTATCCAGATCCGGATCGTTATCGGAGCATGTTAGCCCGCCCTCTGATGCAGCGGTGGACATCGCATCCCCGGTGTCATCTAATGAGAGCGCTGCCAGCCCGGAGGATGGACCAGCGCTCCCACTCGAAGCTTGGACAGAGCACACTGAAGAGGAGCGGGGGGTCCGCAGGCCCGAAGGCGACGGAGAAGCCCCCACTGTAACCCTCAGGCCTGCCCGAGTGCTAACCGCATAGCGGGGAGCAGCAGGGGTGACGCACCCTAATGCTAGGATACGCCGCAACCTTAACTGTGCAACAGTCAAGCCCTCGCAGTGAGGGAAAGAACTGTCCGCGAGCACCGCTTCAACATGCCGGACCCCCAGACATGTGATGCAATGCTCCACATCCAGCATCCAGAAATGCACGGTTGGAACGACATCTTGAAAAAGACGTGTTACTCGACCGTGTTGCTCTCTTAGGGAACTCTGCTCTTTTAAGGAAAACTGCTCTTTTATTTCTGCACCAGCGAAATGCCCAGGGGACGGGAAGCCTAGATCGACCGCCGCTGTTGCGTCTTCTCCCACACTGGTGAGTAATTATGCTTTCAAAGATAGTCAGCTTAGCAGAGGGTATTTCTCCAGTCTCAGTGAGGCTCTGAAGTAACAATTCTAAGGCTCG
>CAIGQW010054382.1:3417264-3435384 GCA_903798125.1 Danio choprae
AGGAAGAACCACCCCCCTGCAGCTCAGCCAACTTCTCCGCTTGATAGCGTTGATAGGTGGCCATCGCATGCAAGGCGGATGCAGCCTGGCCCGCAGCGGTGTAGGCTCTGGCCGTGAGAGACTCAGATAACCTACACGCTTTGGAAGGGAGTTTCGGTGGACCTCTCCAGGTGGATGCGCCCTGCGGGCAAAGATTGACCGCAATAGCGCGCTCCACCGGGGGAATCGACTCATATCCCCTGGCTGCCCCGCCATCAAGGGTGGTGAGAGCGGGAGCGCACGAGGACCGGGCAGAAAAGGCGCCCTCCATGCCTGCGTGAGCTCACTGTGTACCTCCAGGAAGAAAGGGACTGGGGGCTTGAAAGGCTTTACCTTGTTAGCCCCCACGTAACACCCATCTAAGCGGTCTGGCCGCGGAGCTGGGGGACAAGCCATCTCCAGTCCAATGGCCGAAGCAGCCTGGGATAACACGGCTAACATGTCCGACTCCAAATCCGGGGTCCGTTATCCAGATCCGGATCGTTATCGGAGCATGTTAGCCCGCCCTCTGATGCAGCGGTGGACATCGCATCCCCGGTGTCATCTAATGAGAGCGCTGCCAGCCCGGAGGATGGACCAGCGCTCCCACTCGAAGCTTGGACAGAGCACACTGAAGAGGAGCGGGGGGTCCGCAGGCCCGAAGGCGACGGAGAAGCCCCCACTGTAACCCTCAGGCCTGCCCGAGTGCTAACCGCATAGCGGGGAGCAGCAGGGGTGACGCACCCTAATGCTAGGATACGCCGCAACCTTAACTGTGCAACAGTCAAGCCCTCGCAGTGAGGGAAAGAACTGTCCGCGAGCACCGCTTCAACATGCCGGACCCCCAGACATGTGATGCAATGCTCCACATCCAGCATCCAGAAATGCACGGTTGGAACGACATCTTGAAAAAGACGTGTTACTCGACCATGTTGCTCTCTTAGGGAACTCTGCTCTTTTAAGGAAAACTGCTCTTTTATTTCTGCACCAGCGAAATGCCCAGGGGGCGGGAAGCCCAGATTGACAGCCGCTGTCGCGTCTTCTCCCACACTGGTGAGTAATACTGCTTTCAGAAATAGTCAGCTTAGCAGAGGGTATTTCTACATTCTCAGTGAGGCTCTGAAGTAACAATTCTAAGGCTCGCTTCTCAGCAGGCAGCTTATATAGCGCTAATAGCTAAACGCTGTCAGCTGTGGAGCTGAGCTCCGCCAATTCACTTGGCGTTCATTGGCCCGTTTTCTTACTCTCCAGAGTGATTGGTCGTCTGACGTACTCCCATAGTCTGTTAAGACACACGTTGGAGTTCCCATATGAAGGGGAACCTAAGGTGCCTGATGTTTTACATGTGTTCATTTGCAGATGACCTTGACTTAGAAGATTTCCAGTTAACAAATGAAGAGTCCAAGCTACAGACCAGCATACAGTGCACCCCCATCCCAGGTAAATTCAATACACAGCAAATCTCAACTCTAGTTTTATGAATGCCACCAAGACCACAAAGGCCTGTTCAAATGTATTAACAATCATGTTGAAGAAACATGTATTTGCAACCAAAATGTGTATTGCTCTGAGAGGGACCTGAAATGACATTTCCTGCATGGTAGTTGGACAAGCTCACAAAAACATTGAAGACTGCCGCCTTTAGGTTCAGTCACTAGTGCAGCTCTAACGGCCATGTTTGGAAGGTTTACTCACACAGTTTTTTCTAGCTGGCCTTCGTTACACTCACCCCTTAACCCAACTCCCAGTCATAGCAATAATTTAACACTCCAATTCTACTCACAATGATCAGGATTTATCTTTCATTGAAGACCACGTAAATTTATATTACTAATGCCGTTAAATAGCACTTACATTTAAATATTAATTAATATACATTTAAGCTAATTTATATTGACATACAAATAATTTTTTAATATACAAGCTTTTTTTTTAATTGCTGTATTTTGAGTTTGTGAACCTATCTACTTTAGTAAAATAAACGATTAATTTGCATTGATATAAACTTCCACTGCATCAACAGTGTTTATTTCAGCCTTTTGTTTAAAATCATTTTATTGCTAATAATGATATCTCTTAATCTTCAACAGAGAAGTGAACTGAATCATTGAAACTGACTCTATTATGTGCCGTTTGCTGCACGTGTCACATTTTCATGTGCACAGGCTCCAATTAATCGCTAACTCTGGTTACCTGAGTTAACCGAGAACTTTTACAGTATATCAAGCATTGTGAAACAATTTAACCTGATCTTAACCAGTTCTGTGCATTTGTCAATCTGAAACTTACTCTGCAACCCGGAGTTTGTTCAGCTCATTTTCTGCAACAGACCTTAGGGAAGTGAAGCTTACTACCTCCACTAAACTCACCCTATGAACCTCACTATGGGTCACAAAAAGTTGCTTTAAGAAAATAGTTTTAAGAAAAATAAATTCTTAAAACATTTTATTGCACTACATTCAAAGCAATTGATGCATTTTAGAAAATAATTACATTGAATGTTGTGTAATATTTTGTTTGACAATATAAATTCTGTAAAAAATCAATATTGGTGTGACAAGACCTTAAAGTCCTGACCTGTTCCTGCAGGGAATGACTAGCTCGATCACTAATTAAGCTCATCTTAACAAATTAATCAAGATCTTCAGTTTGAGCTGGTTGGAGCTAAACTGCGAAGGCTGTTGGCCCTGAATTAAACACCTTAGCTCACGGTGATGTTTTTGTTCTACAATGTTAAAAAGTCTAATTTAATCTAAATTCTGTTTCAATCCTTTTAGGTCCATTTAAACCATGCGATAACCTGTTTGACAGTTGGGTGGTACGACTTGGCATGTGGCTCATTTCTTTGGTCTCGCTGATGGGAAACAGCCTTCTCATCATGACAGTCTTCACATCCCCCAGCTATCTCTCTCCTGTTAAGTTCATCATTGGCACCATTAGTGGTGCCAACCTGCTAACAGGCCTATGCACCGGTACCTTGGCGTTAGTTGATGCCCGGACATTTGGAGAGTTTGCCCTGCATGGTGCTCAGTGGGAAATGGGTGCAGGTTGCCAAGCAACAGGCTTTCTTTCAGTGCTGGCCTCGGAGGGCTCCATACTCTTCCTGACTTTGGCTGCAGTGCAATGCAGTGTGTCTGTCTCATGTGCCCGCGCTTATGGAAAGTCACCATCTTTGGGAAGTGTCCGAGCCGCTGCAGTTGCATGCTTGGCACTTTCATTGGCAGTCGCTGCTTTGCCACTAATTGGGGTTGGAGAGTACGGGGCAACTCCACTCTGCATGCCATCACCACTACCCGATGGCGAACCTTCCACATTAGGATTCATGGTCGCTCTTATAATGATGAACTCTTTGTGTTTCCTGGTGATCACTGGAACTTACATCAAACTGTACTGGGACCTGATGAAGGGTGACTTTGACAGCATTTGGGATTGTGCCATGATCAAGCATGTGGCCTGGCTCATCTTCACCAACTGCCTGCTCTACTGCCCCGTTGCCTTCCTCACCTTCTCCTCCCTTCTGGGCCTCTTTCCGGTAAGCGAGGAGGTTGTCAAATCTGTCGTCCTAGTACTTTTGCCTCTTCCAGCAAGCATCAACCCTTTGCTCTACCTTCTCTTCAATCCACACTTTCGTGAGGACACGCGTCTTCTTTTGAGCAGAGCTCACCTCAATCATGATCGCAACCTGGATTCCTTTGTCTCAGTTGACACAGAGAAAAGCTCCTATGACTCCACTCAAGCCCTGGTGTCCTTTGCCACTGAAGCAGATGGGGTGTTTGAAAGTTCCTCAGTCCCAAACCCAGAGACAGTTGCCCGGTTTTCTTGCCCACCCTCAGTGCCTCTTATTCCATGCCAGATGCAGATGAAACCATCAACAGCACCAGGACTCATTGTCAAAGAGCAGGAGCACATTAGAAGCAGTGGAGTGGACGCTCAGAATGGCACCTCCTTCTTCTCTGGAGTCTACCACTCCACAGTTCCTTCAGCTCAATCTTAGGTCTTCTCCTAAATTGTACAGTTTTCTAAGATCCTCTGACTGTGAGAAGTCATGAGCCCACAAATGAAATAACCCTGAAAACCTACAGAGCTAACGATCAATGAACCGATTTATCTTGGGATTATACATAACCATAATATCCAAACTGCTAGATGGCATTGCAAAAATAATAAAAGACAAGACAAGAAAAGCTTAATCAAGTTTTGTGCTACACTCACAGAGATAAAGGTACAAAACCTGTCGCCGGGGTTGTATCTTTTCAAAAAGTGAATTTTTGTACATAACAGGTCCACATTGGTACCTAATAAGTACAAATGTGTACATTAAAGGTACGTTATTCTGAGAGTGTACAATCTTGTGGGTCATTCAATAATTTAAGCAGCAATGTTCAAAAACAAATTCTCATATATTTTTTGTAACTTTGTAAATTGTTTGTGTAATTAGGATTAAAGGAATCTTACAGGTTTATTATTGCTACCATTTGTGGTATACTGGTTTGTTTTACTCAATACTTCAGTAAAAAATTGTAATAATGCATGTGTAAAGGGAGTATTTGGGGCAAAGAACTTCAGTATGAACAGACAAGTTCTATAGAATGGTGTCAAAGCCCATTCACATCAAAGGTGAAAATGTTAACAATAGAAATGTAGTTTAAATTAGTCAAAATTTAAAAGAATAGCAGGTCACATCACATCTATAACAAGAACAGCACAGAGAAATGATACTGTTGAATCGTTTTCCGAATATTATTTTATTTTTTTCAGTTTATTAACAATAAAAACAATGACTTATTACAAATGAATCAAGCTTTAAAAAGAGCTAGTGTTTAAAGTGAGAGATTTACCAATCTTGGTTGTGTTCCAGTCATTAAACACGATACACGAACATAATGTTGGTTATGCATAGCCTACCCAGAAATTAATTTACCTTGCAAAACCTCATTTGCAATGTGCTCTTACTTTTATGCATTCATTTCCATGTGTATGTAAATCACTTGCCCCTAGTAAATAAAAATGTGTGGTAAATATTAATGTACATTGTTGAAAAATGTATAGCGTCTTGAAAAAAAATGCTAAGAGGTGCTAAAGCATAAGGCCAGAAACACACTCTCTGCAAGTACTCGTACGGCTTGCCCAACACTCTACTGAACATTATTAACATGCTCATCTCCAAATGTCAGTGCCATGAATTCAGATATCAAGCTATAAACATGTTGACAGCTAATTTTATTCAATCTAATTGATTTGTCCAATACTACCGTTCCACCACGAAAGATGTTATTCTGTACAAAATGGTAAATATCAAAATGTGGTAATAGCATAACCCACCTGACAGGAACTCTAAAAAAATATCTAAATACTAAAAATCAAACGGGCAGCACGGTGGCGCAGTGGGTAGCACAATCGCCTCACAGCAAGAAGGTTGCTGGTTTGAGCCCCGGCTGGGTGTGGGTTTCCTCCGGGTGCTCTGGTTTCCCCCACAAGTCCAAAGACATGCAGTACAGGTGAATTGGGTAAGCTAAATTGTCCGTAGTGTATGAGTGTGAATGAGTGTGTGTGGATGTTTCCCAGTGATGGGTTGCAGCTGGAAGGGCATCCGCTGCGTAAAACATATGCTGGATAAGTTGGCGGCCGAAAAGAATGAATGAATATTAATCAAGCTTGCATAGCTAGAAGCATTGGCACTTCTGTACTTGCATAGAGTATGTTTGAGCCTTACAACATTGTATTTCTTTCTCTTTTTTCGTCATAGCAGGAGGAAAACGTGAAATATATTGAACATGCTATAAAACTGAAGATATGAAAAGAATCATGAGTGATTTGATTAGGTTGTAACAAAGCTTGGTCCGGATCTTTTACAGATTGTAAAGTAGGCTCTAGCTATTGTATTGTAAAATATAACTACCTCTGATCTAGCATGCTATACCTTTTTTTATCCTTCTATTCTTTTTATATTAAATGTATATTAAAATGTAATTTTTATATTGAAATTTTAAGGTCTATGTACAACAGACTATCCTGGATGTAAATATTTTCATATTTCTGTATACATGTGATAAAGAATGATTTAATAAAGTTATTAGTTTCATAAATGTATGCCTTGATGACTACTGAACTGAATGACGATTTGCACATTTTTAAATAATTCACAATGTTCTTATCTTTGACAATAAGTATCAAATGAATTCAGGGAGAAAAGAGAAGAGTGGAGAGTAAAATAACAATGGCTCCCCGCAGTGGTTGAGATGTGCGATGACGACAAACTTGAGCTTGTCATGTTCAGTCGTTCATTTCTTTGCCTTCTCCGGATACGGTGGTTTGTGGTATTTAAATTCCGAGTAGTGGAAAGTACAAAATACAAACTAAATACGAGCACCCGACCTGTTGGATGTGCACAGTTATTCTTGTTATTCGAATTATTCTAATTGTCTGCAAATTGACAAAATTATTAAGCCTATGACAAGCCAGTTTAACCTTTATCCTATAAAACCTACTGGCATGTATTTTCATGCATCATATTTAGTTTTTTTAGGTAGGCTACTTTTCCTTTAAATACTTATACTTATTCATTAGCTAAAGATATAGGGCAAAGATATATAGGGCAGCGTGGTGGCGCAGTGGGTAGCACAATCGCCTCACAGCAAGAAGGTCGCTGGTTCGAGCCCCGGCTGGGTCAGTTGACCTTTCTGTGTGGAGTTTGCATGTTCTCCCCATGTTCGCGTGGGTTTTCCTCCGGGTGCTCCGGTTTCCCCCACAAGTCCAAAGACATGCAGTATAGGTGAATTGGGTAGGCTAAATTGTCCGTAGTGTATGAGTGTGTATGGATGTTTCCCAGTGATGGGTTGCAGCTGGAAGGGCATCCGCTGTGTAAAACATAAGCTGGATAAGTTGGCGGTTCATTCAGCTGTGGCGACCCCAGATAAATAAAGGGACTAAGTCAAAAAGAAAATGAATGAATGAATATATATATATATAAGAAACTAGTACTGATATGATCAGCTATTGAAAGATACTACAACTTATTCATTACATATTGGTTCTCATTGTCTCATTTTACATGTACTTATTTGTTACTACCTATTAAATAGGACACTATAACATACTCATTAGATACTAGTACTTATTTCAACAGTAGCTATTTCCATCTACCTATTTTTATGTTCGTGTAATGCCAAGATGTGCATTTTTTAAAGTAGGATAAATGCCTTCATTCATTCATTCGGCTTTGTCCCTTTATTTATCAGGGGTCGCCACAGCGGAATGAACCGCCAACTTATCTAGCATATGTTTTACACAGCAGATGCCCTTCCAGCTGCAACCCAGTAGCAAAACATCCACACACACTCATTTAAACACATACACTACGGCCAAATTAGTTTAGCAGTTTAATAGTCACCTAAATAATGTTTAATGGGGCAGCACGGTGGCGCAGTGGGTAGCACAATCACAGCAAGAAGGTCGCTGGTTCGAGCCCAGGCTGGGTCAGTTGGTGTTTCTGTGTGGAGTTTGCATGTTCTCCCAGTGTTGGCGTGGGTTTCCTCCGGGTGCTCCGGTTTCCCCCACGAGTCCAAAAACATGTGGTATAGGTGAATTGGGTAAGCTAAATTGTCTGTAGTGTGAATGGGTATGTATGGATGTTTCCCAGTGATGGGTTGCAGCTGACGGGCATCCGCTGCGTAAAACATGTGCTGGATAAGTTGGCGGTTCACTCCGCTGTGGCGACCCCAAATTAATATAGTGACTAAGCCGAAATGAAAATGAATGAATGAATGAATCATTTTAATAGATTTATAATTGTACCTCATCCGCTAGATGGCGCCACTAACTCTGTTAGTTCTCTTGTGTCCAAAGAATATAATTTTCCTTGTAATTTAGTCAACTCTTTATTTCACGTAATAAACTACTAGTCAGGCAACAATTCGAACTGTAAAAATATTAAGTCCAGTTGAATTGAGCAGCCTAATATGCTTTAACATTCCATACTGAAAAATATATCATGCATTGCTAAAAAAAAAAAAAAGCTAATCGCTTTCCCTTTTCTTCAGTTTAGTCCCTGCTTTTTAATAGGTTTAATTAATTATAAAATATATTTTTATAAATTGGTATTATCATCTAAACAATTTCATGACAATTTCAGATATTGCATTGCAGGTGCTAGGCTGTAGCACTGAATAAGTGGAGACATCAGGACAGATGACTTGCAGAGGATAACAAAAGTGCGTCCTGGCTTTATTTATAATGTAGCCTACATAGAGCGCACATGGTCGTCACATGCTAATGTGAGCGCGGAAAAAGTGCACAGGCGCGCACGCATTCAAAGCCATTTCATAATCGTGCATATTGTCGGCGGCTTCGTCAAACGCGCACACTACAGGACTACACAATATCATTATACCTGCATGACGTCCGGAATGAAGCAGTTAATGCTCCTTCTTGTGCACAATGATGAGCAATGATGGCGCAAACCATCAATCAGGTCTTCTGCTTTGATGACGATGAAGCTCACTGAGACCCCCCTCTCACCTCAAAAAAAACAACAACTGTGCAAATTACAGGGCCCCATTGAGCTCGGAAAATACGGAAATCTGTATTTATATGGAAGAATCACATCCCTGCTTTATTAATCAGGGGTCGCCACAGCGGAATGAACCGCCAACTTATCCAGCATATGTTTTACGCAGCAGATGCCCTTCCAGCCACAACCCAACACTGGGAAACACCCATACACTCTTGCATTCACACACACACCCACACTACGGCCAATTTAGCTTATTCAATTAACCTAATAGCCCATGTCTTTGGACTTGTGGGGGAAACCGGAGCACCCAGAGGAAACCCACGCAAACACAGGGAGAACATGCAAACTCCACACAGAAACCTGTGACTCAAACCAGCGACTTTCTTGCTGTGAGGCGACAGTGCTAACCACTGAGCCACTCCAGGCTTTACGAAATATATATTTTTTTTAAATGCATAAACTATGATGGAAACACATTTACAGAATAAATTCCAGCATGCATTACAAAAACAATGAGCACAATGGGACAGCATTAATGGACAAACCAGCGTACCATCAGCGTCCACATTGTAAAAGATCTGAAATGTTGTTTGTATCATTCTAAAATGCCTTCTAAAGCTTCTGTTAGGTCACAGCAATCCATAAAACACTCTTCCAGAACATCACAGCTCTTCCCAAACTAATTTTAGTACATCCAAAAAATGTTTCTTTGTGGTCTAGAGCAGTGGTTCTCAATCCTGTTCCTCATGACCTCCCTCTCTGCTTATTTTGTATGTTTCTCTTGTTAACACACCTCATTTAGATAACCCAGGAAGGAACTGTGGCTATATCCGAAATCAGCCCTTATACCCTTAAATATTTGAGGGTGCAGCCATTTTTAGTAATGCGTTCTGAATTACACTCAGCTAATCTCACGATCCACCGCAATAATTAGTGTACTCAACATCTAGAAAATACACATAATGCACTGTGAGAGTTGGCACGGCAAATGAAGGAGACATACATGATGATGGAAATCAAAATACATCAAAATACTTTAATTGTGGACAGTGGCTCCACATGATTACACCAATTCAATTCATCTTTATTTCTATAGCGTTTTTACAATGTACAGTAGATTGTGCCAAAGCAGCTCAATTGACATAGAAGTTCTGGTCAATCGAAACTGTGTCAGTCCAGTTGAATTTCAGTTTAGTTTATTTCAGTGTGGTTTCATTTTCACTGCTTAAATCCAAACACTGAAGAGCAAATCCATCCATGCGCAGCAAGCCAGTAGTGACAGTGGCGAGGAACAAAACGTCACCAATTGTTGAAAGTGGAGGAAAAAACCAACACCGCATTATCTTAACAACACTGGAGGATGTTAAACCAGCATAAAATATTTGTGCTTATTTAACATGAACAGATGACGTTAACTAAACATGATTTGAATATTTCTAATTAACTTGAATTAATGTTTTTTGTTGAACAAGTATAATTCATCTTAAATGAAAATGGCTGAATGGAGCTGACGGAGCATATGCTAAACTAGCCTACATACTATTCAGGCACAAGATGGTGCCCAGCAGTCAAAAACAGCTGCAGGACAAACAAGCATATACACTTAAAAAAATTATGTTTGCTGTTCAAACTACTTTTTTAAAATGGTGACACGGTGGCTGTAGCCTCACAGCAAGAAGGTCGCTGGGTCAAGTCCCAGCTGAGTCAGGTTCGTGTTGGTTTTCCGGGTTCGTGTGGGTTTCCTCTTTGTGCTCCGGTTTCCCCCACAGTCCAAAGACATGCACTAAAGGTGAATTGAATAAACTCATTTGGCTGTAGTGTATGTGTGTGAATGAGTGTGTGTGGATGTTTCCCAGTACTGGGTTGCAGCTGGAAGGGCATCCGCTGTGTAAAACCTATCCTGGATAAGTTGGCGATTCATTCCGCTGTGGCGACCTCTGATGAATAAGCCGAAGGAAAATGAATGAATGAATGAACTTATTTAAAATGACCTGAAACAACACAATTATTGAGGTTGTTTCGACAACTTAATTGTTTTATGTTCAATCCACTTAAATTAGTAAAAACTAATAAGTTAATTCCTACATGTTGTCCCAACACAAATCGATTGCGTGGAACCCAGCATTATTTTCACAGTGCATATGAATGTGAACATATTCACTGATGATCAAGATCATTTGAAGCCCCTGTTATTCAGCGGTTGTTATATCAAAAGATCATACCATGGAATGTTGCGACTGACCAATCAGAATCAAGGACTCCAGACAGCACCGTAATAATATATAAACAAGCATGTACATACATATCTGTAAAAGCACTCTGCATCTGGTTTCTGCTGATTGATGCATGAGATTGACTAGCATGCTAAATAACCGACCTTTCCTCTCATCAACTAATGAGATGAACTAGTTCATTCAGTTCGTCCAACAAGAAGATCTTTCTCTCACTCAGACATGAAACAGCGAATCGGGCAGTAAAGAGCATATTTGTTCACTATATTTGACAAATTGTGTGCTCTGCCACATCTCAGATTGAAATGCTATTGCCACAAGGTTTCATTCTTGGACAAGATGAAACAGTCCACAGTGAGTAAATTCTATAGATGAGCTACCTATTTCACTGAGCTGTACGTGTGCTGCTAATAGTGCCACGCTTCCATGGAGGGAGGGATTGCATTCATTAATTTTCCTTCGGCTTAGTCCCTTATTTATCAGGGGTCGCCACAGCGGAATGAACTGCCAATTATGCCGGCACATGTTTTTGCCCTTCCAGCCACAACCCAGTACTGGGAAACACCCATACACTCTCACATTTACACATACACTACAGCCAATTTAGTTTATTAAATTCACCTATAGCGCATGTGTTTGGACTTGTGGGGGAAACCGGAGCACCCGGAGGAAACCCACGCCAACACGGGGAGAACATGCAAACTCCACACAAAAATGACAACTGGCCCAGTCGGGACTCGAACCAGCTACCTTTTTGCTCTGAGGTGGCAGTGCTAACCACTGAGCCACCGTGCCACCCTAGAGGGATCACAGTGAATGGGAAATAATGAGTCAATGGACTGTGTGAAGGAGAATGATTGGTTCACTCAAAAGATTAATTCAAAAATAACTATTAGTCACTATTTTTTCAAGTTATTTGTCTGATTTCATTCACCTCCCCGTCCAAAATATTAACTTGTTCTGGACCAGGTTCATTTTGAGCCCTGGTCATTATAAATTTACTTCTTAGCAGTAGCAAAAATAGCTTGAAATGTGACTAGTTTCTCTCTTTTGTCCTCCAATCGAACATCTGTGAATCCGGACGACTGCAGTGCATCCATGTAGACCTCAGGATTCCATTTTTTTCCATTGAGAACTTTCTTAGAAACGGTTCTTTTAAGACTATCCAGCCTGAGAGTTGTGACCATAATTCCTCCTGGCGGGAAAGAAAAAAAATATTTGTATGAGTTTATGCATCAGTTGTTTTTGTTGTGTATTTTTGTATATAAGTAATACACAAAAACTCTCAGACATTCTCTGTACTCTCAAATCCTGTTTTATGTTTGATTTTTCTCAAACTTGAGTTAATGTAGCTTGAGACTGTATAAAACCTTAAAAACACATACATTTTCAAACGGTTATCCTGATTATGAAACATTTTAGTAGCCATCTATGCAATTCGAAATGTCAGAATATTTAAAATGTCTAAATGAAGGTTCTAGTTGCCCCCAGTCCTAGTTATGAATCAGTTATGAATGCAGTAGTCTGTTTTCTCATTCCACAAAAGGAAACTGGAACTTGTGATGCACACATACAAACTGCTAATTGTACTAAAAGCTGCTTTGTTTACAAAGTCAGGTTCAATCACTAACCGTATAGAGGGATTTTTGCTTGTGCAAATATGTCCGATAACTTCATAATTTATAATGTTTTGCAAATATTTGGGAAATGCTACAATATTACAGCCGACTTCCTTGTGTTCCCTCGATTTCAAGCACTCAAAAAATGATGTTTGCTGTTTATTCAAACTACTTATTTAAAATGAGCTCAAACAGGATGATTTTTGAGGCTTTTTTTAGGACAATTAATTGTTTTATGTTCAATCCACTTTAATTTTCTTTAAAAACAAATCTGTTAACTTAATTCCTGGGCCTCACGGTGGCGCAGTGAGTAGCACGTTCGCCTCACAGCAAGAAGGTCGCTGGTTCGAGCCTCGGGTGGGTCAGTTGGCATTTCTGTGTGGAGTTTGCATGTTCTCCCCGTGTGGGTGTGGGTTTCCTCCGGGTGCTCCGGTTTCCCCCACAAGTCCAAAGACATGCGGTATAGGTGAATTGGGTAAGCTAAATTGTCTGTAGTGTATGAGTGTGAATGGGTGCGTGTGGATGTTTCCCAGTGATGGGTTGCAGCTGGAAGGGCATCCGCTGTGTAAAACATATGCTGGATAAGTTGGCGGTTCATTCCGCTGTGGCGACCCCAGATTAATAAAGGGACTAAGCCGAAATGAAAATGAATGAATGAATGAATGAACTTAATTCCTTTATACTGTCTCAACACAAATCGATTGTGTGGAACCCAGCATTTTTTTACAGTGATTGTTAGCTTGTTTTCATCACTTCAGTTTTTGTTCTCATGCTCTGATTTGTTGCTGAACAACCTATTGAATACGGAAAACTCACTCCAACCTTAACCTGACAAGAGGCGGAGCACACCAAATAACGGGCATCCGTCGGCTTGGTGTGTCACTGCCTTAAAATTAATAAAACTACAATGACTACATTTACAAGGACATCAGTTATCAAATTATTTACCTTAATCTAAATAAGATAATAGGGGTGACATGGTGGCTAAGTGGTTAGCACTGTTGCCTCACAGCAAGAAGGTCGCTAGTTCGAGTCCCGGGTCAGTTGGTGTTTCTGTGTGGAGTTTGCATGTTCTCCCCGTGTCTGTGTGGGTTTCCCCCACAGTCCAAACACATGTGGTATAGGTGAATTGAATAAACTAAATTGGCCATAGTGTATGTGTGTGAATGAGGTTGTATGGATGTTTCCCAGTACTGGGTTGCAGCTGGAAGCCACTGTATAAAACTTATGCTAGATAAGTTGGAAACATTCCGATGTGGCGATCACTGATGAATAAAGGGGCTAAGCCAAAGGAAAATGAATGAATAAATAAATAAATAAATAAGATAATAAAATGACTAAGGTGTTTACATGAGTTGCTTTTTTTGAATGTTCCTTTCGTGTTCCCATTTCACATTATAGTACACAGATCGCTTAATGTCATTACGTCACCACTGGACGCTATCCATTGTGTCCTCCGAAGTGTCACAAATCAATCAAAAAATGTATTGAAAAATCTTACATGAAGGTAATGCTTTGATTAAGGTGTTTACATGGCTGTAGGAACATTCCACATTCCATTTGTGTTTATTTTCATTCATTCATTCTTCTGCTTAGTCTCTATTTCAGAGGATGCCACAGCGGAATGAACCGCCAACTATTCCAGCATGTTCCAGGCGACAGTACTAACCACTAAACCACCCTGCCACCTGTGTTTATTTTGATTAGCCAAATTAAGTAATCAAAAATCTCTTTAGATGGTACACTCTTTCGTTCCCACCCATTTCAGACTGCTCTAACATTACGAATTTGTCCTTGTCCAAAACATTTCTCTGATAAGCTTTTCTCACCTGGTTTCATCACTCTGTGAATCACCCTGGCTCCTGCTTTCATATCAGGCCAGAAGTAATAACAATTACAGTGAAACACTTTGTCAACAGTGTTTTCCTCTATCGGCATATCCATCAAATTACTGCAATAGAGCACAAGCTTTCTTCTGGAGATCTGCTCCTTCATGCGCTTGCTGGCCATCTCATGCATGTATTGCGAATGGTCCACACCGAACAGTTTCCCTTCTGGGTCCGTGAGAAGCTGTGAGGCGAAATGCAGACCGAAGCCTGGCCCGTGACAGAGCTCCAGAACTGTGTTATTGGGTTCAATGTTGCATAATTTAACCGCATTCTCCTCCAAAAGCTGATTATGCCATTTAAAGAACTTGCTTACCAACCATCCAGTTAAGGAGTATGTGGGATGACCCAACTGTTTACCCACTTGGTTTGACAGCATTTCTGCTCACACAACAGAGGAAAACAATTGTTTTAGAAAATCTGCAATCCTTGCTGTAATCAAATAAGTAGAGAACTAAAAAGAAACACACACACACACACACACACACACACACACACACACACACACACACACACACACACACACACACACACACACACACACTCTGTCATTTCTTTACTCATACTCCACTCGCTACAATTAAAATTTAGCAATAAATTCTCTGAACACAAACAGTTCCTTTGTATAATTAGCTTAATTGAAATTCACTTTGGACAAAAGCGTCTGCTAAATGACTAAATGTAATGCAAATTTACATTACTTTAACTACAACATGAGTCCCATGAGTTCATGTGTGAATAATGGCTATCTTGTTACATGTTTGTTAATTAACGTATTAATGAACACTTCAGTTTTAGCTAAATGTAACTAACAAGAACTCATGACCTGTTATCTTTGTGATCACTTTACTTGGGAGGGGCAGATTAGCATTAACTTATTAACTACTGGAGAACCCCTGTGTGTAAACATAACAGTTATGCACAAACTTCTAGTGGGTGTTAAATCAATAGAAAAGTGTTCTGTCTACATTGAAATGGACAGTTTAACACAGGAGTTCATGAGTAGTTAAGAATGAGTTCATTCTAATGTGCCCCTCCACGTAAGGTCCTGACATAAGCATACATTATTAGGTTAATGTTGGTTACATTCAGCTTATAGTGTTAATTAATACGTTAATTAACAAACATGTACTAACAAGTAATTAAGGTAGCATTATTCACACATAAACTTATGTTGTAGTTAAAGTTAGTTCTTGCTTAGCACATGGCTTACCTCATCATTAGTTCATAATAAAGTAATGTTTAGTTTACATATTAGTGCTGTACACCATTCATGTACTGTAAAGTGTTACAGGTTTAACATGTTGGCAATCGTGATACACACTAAATTAAGTAATTACTTTTTACACTTCCTTTACAATAAAGGAACACCAGTTAAAAGCTTAACATGAAATCATGAGATAAATAGGTTGAACCCGATCTCATCAACATGCGTACAAATAACACGACTTTACAGTTTCCCTTTGCGTGCAATGCATACGCCAAAATCCATTTTTGCGTGCATATGATACGCCAATCCTTCCCATTCACTTCTGTTGAGAACAGATGCATCCTAATACCACGCACCAACTCTACGGCGATGACGTCATGAACGAGACTCCAACGCACAGTTCACCTGATGGGGGTCCATATTGAAGCAAGTAAGTAAGGACCACAGTCTTTTCCCCCTTTTTGTCATGAAATCACGGCGTTAACTGTATTATTTTAATCAATTTAGTGTTTCTGCCTCACGTTACATGGAGTCGTGTGTTAGAAACGGCAGATTGTGCTTTGAAAAGTTGTGTCAAGTGGTCGTTCGGTTAGTACAGCTGATAGCCTAGCATTCAGAATCAGAATCAGAATGGGTTTTATTGCTAAGTGTGCTTACACACACAAGGAATTTGTTTTGGCTACAGAAGCTTCCAGTGTACATAAAGTGACAAGTGACAACACAAAATAAATATGAAGAAGACGACAAACATTAAACAGAGATGCAGTCAGTCTGATTTGTTATAAATATACAAGTTATAAGGTGCTGTGTACAACTGCGTAGAGAAAGTATTGCATTGTAAATTGTTATAAGGTGCTGTGTACAACTGCGTATAGAAAGTATTGCACAGTAGGGGAATATTGAACTGTTCATGAGGTAAATGGCCTGAGGAAAGAAACTTTTCCTGTGTCTGGCTGTTTTTGTGCTTGGTGCTCTGTAGCGCCGACCAGACAGTAACAGTTCAAACAGGAAGTGCACTGGGTGATGAGGTCCAGAGTGATTTTGTAAGCCCTTTTTCTCACTCTGGAAGAGTACAGTTCTTGAAGTGTAGGAAGGGTGGTGCCAGTGATTCGTTCAGCTGTCCGGACTATTCTCTGTAGTCTGCGGAGGTCCGTTTTGGCAGCTGAGCCATACCAGACGGTGATTGAAGTGCAGAGGATGGATTGGATGACCGCTGAGTAGAACTGTACGAGCAGCTCCTGAGGCAGGTTAAACTTCCTCAGCTGACGAAGGAAGTACAGTCTCTGCTGGGCTTTCTTCACAATAGAGTCTATGTGAATGTCCCACTTCAGATCCTGAGAGATGGTGGTGCCCAGGAACCTAAATGACTGCAGCCACAGTGCTGTTCATGATGGTGAGTGGGGGGAGTGCAGGGGGGTTCTCCTAAAGTCCACTATCATCTCCACCGTTTGAGCGTGTTCAGCTCCAGGTTATAGAAGATGAACCAGGCAGTGGTCGAAGAGTCCTAGAGCTGCCCTGGCGACCGAGCGATATGCATTCTCATATTCATGTTAGTCTGTTGCCGTTGGTGATACATACATTAATCAGTTTTTATCATGTTGTGACATGACTGGAAGTTTTTAAACATCGGGGATGACGGCAGACCTACAGATTAAATTATAATGGTGTGCATGCATTTTGAACGAATCTTTAACATGACTCAAACACAACGTTTTCGATTCTGTTGACACAACTTTTGAAAGCACAATCTGCCGTTTCTAACACACGACTCCATGTAACGTGATTGATTGATTAAAAGTATACAGTTAACGCCGTGATTTAATTTATGGACCCTCATCAGATGAACTGTGCGTTGGAGTCTCGTTCATGACGTCATCGCCGTAGAGTTGGTGCGTGGTATTAGGACGCACCTGTTCTCAGCAGAAGTGACTGGGAAGGATTGACGTATCATATGCACGCAAAAATGGACTTGAGCTGCAATCTGGGACACTTTTTGCATTCCCCATACACACAGAGTGTGTGTGTGTGTGTGTGAGAGAGTTTGTGTACTGAACATTGTACAGTCTATCTCTGTAGCTAGCTGGTTTACCTTGTACTTATGCTATATTTATTACCTCCAGCATCACTTTAACACCAATTTCTCATTCATTTTCATTTCGGCTTAGTCCCTTTATTAATCTGGGGTCGCCACAGCGGAATGAACCGCCAACTTATCCAGCATATGTTTTACGCAGCGGATGCCCTTCCAGCTGCAACCCATCTCTGGGAAACATTCATACACACCCATTCACACTCATACACTACGGACAATTTAGCTTACCCAATTCACCTATACCGCATGTCTTTGGACTTGTGGGGGAAACCGGAGCACCCGGAGGAAACCCACGCCAACACAGGGAGAACATGCAAACTCCACACAGAAACGCCAACTGGCGAGGCTCGAACCAGCGACCAGCGACCTTCTTGCTGTGAGGCGAACGTGCTACCCACTGCGCCACTGTGAGGCCCCCCAATTTCTCATTATGGCATATATTACCCCTTGTCATTAAACTTATAAAGTCTTTAAATGCATTTTTCTCCCACTTGAAGACTGTCCCAGATTACCCAAATCATGCTGTCCCACATTCTTGCTTCTTGATTGACA
>CAIGQW010054382.1:3440384-3451665 GCA_903798125.1 Danio choprae
CAGTATTAAATGAAATAATATATACATTACAACAAAATAAGTCAAATTTGAACAATCACATCCAAGCTTTCGCTCATGCCTCAACGTATGGCGTTTCCTTCTTGGACATTAGTAAGCATTTGAACCTATTTTAATAGTCTTTCTGAGTCCCTTAATTGTCCTCTGTGAACACATAATTCTAACAATCATACAGTCAGCAGTGACTGTATGTAGTTGACTGAAAAGGGTTGTGGCTGAAAAATCTGCAGGACATGGATAGATTTTTCTGAAGAACAGCAGTCAGTTTATCTGTTTAGAGCTAACATGGGACTCAGGAATAACCATTAAGAGCAGTAAGTACAAAGCAAAAAAAAAAAAGTAGCTGGTATTAAAAAGATATTGTTACAGTGGGTTAGGTTATTTAAAATATTATAATAAAAAAAATCAGGTGTGTAGCTAAAAGTGAACTCACGGTTCCCAAATTAAATGTCATGACAAAAGCTGAATTTCTATGACCTATAATGAGCACAGACAAAAAGAAAAACCTCTTTAATTAATTTTTTATTATTTTTTTTTTTTTAAAGATGTTTTCACATTGCATCTGTTTGAACTTGGTGATAAAGCCTGAAACAAACCTGGAATGGAAGTTAGATAGAATTGCCTTAATTAAAGGGCCTTGTTAAATATTTTTAATTAGTCTGTAACATTCACAACGTTGATTAAAACATTAAATAATTCACAGAAATCCAAGATGACTTATGCTAACATAGAATTCACTTAATTATATAACTTAATATTTATTTAATATAAAGCAATTATAATGCAATAAAAAAAAACATTTAACTGGTAAATGGAAAGTATAATGTAAAATGACAAACAAAAAAAAATCTATGATATTCTATGATTTTAAATATTTTATTACATTGACATCAATTATGAACAAGAAAAATAATCAAGCCACAGAGAAACTATTTATATAATAAACATCAACTTAGAGTGTATCAGTCATTTGAGAAATATAGGGCTGCTACAAGCACACTTTTTTGGTGTGCTCGAAATTCTCCTGTGCACTAAGTGCTTCTCTCTTGTGTGAGGTTTTCAGATTTTTATTCTCAGGAGTCTTTCCACCTGTCTCCACGCAGCCCTTCAAACATAAGAGAGAAAGTGAAATCTGTAATTAATAATAATGACAATAACAACATCTCCCCTCATGTTTGAGACATTTTGAACAAACTACAGCCCTAAAATCCCCAACGTTCACCTTGTTTTTCTGGATTGCATGTTCAGCTGTCCATCTCTTTGCCTTTTCAAGATATAGTGGTTTGTTATATTTAAACTCTGAGGACTAAAATGTATGTAATTAATTTTCAATCAAAAAGCAAGAAAATACAAATAAATCATAATAATAATTCCAGAAGTTACAGACATGACCTTTGAAAACTGAGGGGAAAATGAAATAAAACTCACTATATCAGCCATAAGAGGGTCGTCAGGGTTTGGTTCAACCATCAATAACTGTATGGAGGTGAGCACTGTTGAAATGTTGAGTGAGGGCCTCCAAGCTCCCTTTGAAAAACAATGCTCATCAATATCAGCATGTGCCAGGTTAGTAGTTTATAACTACAACAGAGTTGTGAAAAGGTCTATTAAGTTAATACAAATAAAAATAACAAAATATTTCAAAACAGAATACAAAATTAAGAGTGAAAAAATATATATAGTATTGGTATATTATTGTTGCGGTTTTTAGCCTCTACCTTTGGTGGTAGTTTCAGAGCATCGAGACAAATGCGTCCTGCATTATCAATGTTGGGGTGGTAAATGGGAGTCAGGAAACGCATTTTTGGAGGTTCAAATGGATACCTTGAAACAATTAAAGTGTTAAACAGGCATTCAAACCATTTAGTCATCATTTAAAAGTGCATGCGTCCGCAACTAAATTGCGTCCTCCAGTGGACAGTAGCAGACTCCGAAATGAGTCCCGGTTTCAGAGTTCCACATGAGGTGGTTATTAATTAGCAAATAATATAAATATTACGAACGTAAACATTAGGTGAGCAGGTTACATTGTAACCCTGTGACCCAACAACACGCTACATGACGAAATTTGCAGTGATAAGCAATTTGACTGTTTGCACCAGACAAAACACGACAGAAATTTAAATAAAGCCATTCAGAAGCACAGCATATATGTGCACTCACTGCACTCCAACGAAATGGTAAGGTTTATAACCTAATTAATACATATAAACCTCTTTAAAATTAAATGCACATGCTGAATCACTGATATGTTGGTTTGCACTGAGTCACAGTTCTGAAGTTCAATTTCAAACGGTTTATTTTCAGGATCTGAGGTGAACTATCTGCTGCTGCTTTCAGTAGTGTCAATAAATGTCATGTAAAATGGCATTCAGACTCGCATTGTTAGCATTTAGCACTGAACAAAGCACATGAGGTGTACCTGAAGTGATCATTGTCAGTTTATCCTGTTGTTCAGCTGTGAGAAATAGAAGCAGTTTCTAAAATATAAATTCGAGTTATTGGTTAGAACAAAAACTCCTTTTAATATGGAAAATATTCCTTCCATCGCGTGCAGTTGCTTTTATTTAGAAAATGATTTTAAATCAGACTTTCAAGAGTTCACACTTAGCTGATGGTTGATTATAAAGCGTGTTTGGCATGCTGTCCTGGGAGAGAGCCCTGAGCTCATAGATCCTCGAGCCCGGGGCTCCCTCCCGTTTACAAGGTGAGAGGGGAGTTTGAGCTCAGGTAGATCTGGAGAACTCCCCTGCTGTAGTAGCTAATGAACAGATAGTGATTGCTCTTGAGATAACTACTTACTAGGAGCATGTCTATGATGCCGATTTGGATTAGTCAATTAACTTAAGTTGCATGCTTTTGGACGGTGGGAGGAAACAGAGGAACCCGGTGGAAACCCACGTGAGCACGGGGAGAACGTGCAAACTCCACACGGAAACGTCGGCTGGCTTGGTAAGGACTAGAACCAGTGACGTTCTTGCTGTGAGGCAACAGTGCTAACCACTGGGCCACGTGCCACCCATCTAGGAAAGAAGGAGTAGGGGTGGAAGGGGGGATTCTTCAAAACGAAGATGGTTGTGATATGAAACTTAGGGTATTTATAGTGGCTTAGGAATCGTCTGATTGGTGAATCATAAATTGGATAATGCGGGACCAGCCGCAGCAATCGTAAGCACGTGATCCTCTCGAACTTAGTTTATAAATAAACTTTACTTAGGCTCGATAGTCAGGCACACTCCTGTTGATCCTCAATCTGGCAACCTGCGCTTGCATGCATGTTGTTTCAAGAATGCAATACCTACCACTGGGTGTCAAACTTACATACTGCATTTTTAAGTGATTCAACATGAACAGGCAATACACACAAAAACATGTTTTACACCTTGTTCACTCACTTAAAGCGGCAGTTTGAGAAAGTGTGAGAGAGCACACATCATTTAAATGACCATATCACACTTTAGAAGTTGGAATTACTACAGGCCTTTTAGATATTCTTTTATAGCAAACAGTTGTGTGTGCTGCTTGTCTGTAGAATGTTCTTTTATTACTTATATGTAGTCCATGACAGAATGCAAGCATCTGGCACAATAATTCAACTTCTGGATTTTGAATAGTTGTATTCTGATGTCATCACTGTCCTGTGGGTTGAGAACCTATTTAAAGTCTGATCTACTCCACCACCCAGAGTCTATATAACATTTAGCATTTTAAACAACAGTAGGCCTTAGGGCTGCACGATATTGTAAAAAAAAAAAATCGGACATTTCGGTATTTTGTTTTACTGCGATATACAGTGCATCCGGAAAGTATTCATAGCGCTTCACTTTTTCCACATTTGTTTATGTTACAGCCTTATTCCAAAATGGATTAAATTGATTTATTTCCTCAACATTCTGCACACAATACCCCATAATGACAATGAGAAAAAAAGTTTTTGAAATTGTTGCAAATTTATAAAAATAAAAAAAACCTGTATAATCACATGTATATCAGTATTCACAGCCTTTGCCATGAAGCTCTACATTGAGCTCAGGTACATTCTGTTCCCACTGATCATTCTTGAGATGTTTCAGCAGCTTATATGGAGTTCACTTGTGGTAAATTGTACCTGTCTGTATAAGGTCCCAGGGTTGGCAGTGCATGTCAAAGCACAAACCAAGCATGAAGACAAAGATATTGTCTGTAAAAAATGTGGAAAAAGTGAAGCGCTATGAATACTTTCCGGATGCACTGTATGTTGCGATATGAATCTAATTTCAACAGATGATCTGAATAGCTCTATTTGGGATGATTTTATTCATTTAGGTCGACTGGAATGATCAAGTCTTTTTCCATGTAGTGCAACAGATTTTTTAAAAATATTTATTTATACAGGGACAATGTACAACATGACATGCTGTACCAGAGTTAGCTATAAAGCCAATTTGCATCTGTTGTCCCTAGGCAGGAAGTTGTAACAAATGAAAATATAATAAATATAATTATATTTATAAATATGGCAGAACAAAAAGAAAAAGTGAAATAAACTGTGCTTTATGGTTTTCTAGGGAGTCTAACAGCATTCAAGTACAGAAATTGAACAATCAAACGTAAAATAACACGGTCATCATAGTACAAGTAATTTAGAAACATATATATACACACGTATATTAACAATACATTTTCCTTTTAACCTTTAATCCAATCCTGCAATGTGACTATTGCGCATACACACATTGCGATATTGATGCTCAAACGATATATTGTTCAGCTCTAGTAGGCCTACATATTATAATATTCATATAGCTTTTTACCATGTTTGAGAAATAACATTAATAATATGAAATTTTTTTATCGCATACACTATTGAGATAATATTGTATTATGAGTTCAGTATCAAGAAATGAATCAAATTATGACTTTATGGCTACCCCTGTGCATGCTGAAGGTCCATGTTCGATGAAGCCAACAGAACAAAACCGTCTGCGAATAACAGATGAAATCCTGTGGTCGTCGCTGGGGCGGTTTGCTGCAGAGTATGATGCGGCTGGGATGAGAATCAGCACCTCCAAGTCCGAGGCCATGGTGCTCCACCAGAAAAAGGTGGTTTGCCATCTCCAGGTTAAAGGAAAGTCCTTACCCCAGGTGGAGGAGTTCAAGTATCTTGGGGTTTTGTTCACGAGTGAGGGAAGGATGGAACGTGAGATTGACAGGCGGACTTGGTGCAGCGGCAGCAGTAATGCGGTTGATGTACCGGCCCATTGTGGTGAAGAAGGAGCTGAGCCGAAAGGCAATTCTATGATCCATGTTCCTACTCTCAACTATGGTTATGAGCTTTGGGTCATGACCAAAAGAACAAGATCTTGGATACAAGCGGCCGAAATGAGTTTCCTTCGCAGGGTGGCAGGGCGCACCCCCTTATAGATAGGGTGAGGAGCTCTGTCACCCGGGAGGAGCTTGGAGTACAGCCGCTGCTCCTCCACATCGAGAGAAGTCAGCTGAGGTGACTCGGGCATCTGTTTCGGATGCCTCCTTGACACCTACCTAGGGAGGTGTTCCAGGCATGTCCCACCGGGAGGAGGCCACGGGGAAGACCCAGGACATGCTGGAGGGACTATGTCTCTTGGCTGGCCTGGGAATGCCTCGGGATTCCCCCGGAGGAGCTGGAGGAAGTGTATGGGGAGAAGGAAGTCTGGGTTTCTCTCCAAAGACTGCTGGCCCCGCAACCCGGCCCCAGAAAAGCGGTTGAAAATGAATGAATGAATGAATGATAAACACACTTATCTCTATGTAAGGTTGTAACATCATCGTTAATGTAAGAAACCATTCACAAATGAGCTGTTTAAGTCTTCAAAACTTTTGTCAGTTTAATAATAATAACTTTATATTATTTTACTTTAAGTATAATAAAATAAAAAAATATAGTGATCAATAATAACATCTAACTTGAATGCATAATGTGAGTGATGTGCGCTGACACTTGATAGTTTTCAGTCACGTAACCTGTGCGGAGACCTGGTGGGCAAAAAAAAACAATGGACTGTAGCTACACTGGGATCTCCATAGAAAGGCAGCACAAAGTGGTCAAATTTACATTTGTTTCAAGCTACAAATATTTGGATACTAGGGCTGCACAATATATCGTTTCAGCATCGATATCGCAATGTGTGCATACGCAATAGTCACATTGCAGGATCTGCAATGGTGACTTTCACCAGGAGCCACAGTTGCAAAGTATGACCATAACAGAGTACAAATTTATCATTTGTATGTGTTTTTAATGCCTGTGATTGAGAGACAATACATTTTTATAGTTTGTAACAAAATGAAGGTTAAACGTAAAGAATCATTAATATGATGAAGACTATACAGTGCTATTTTACATTTGATTATTCCATTTCTGTAGCCGAATACTATTAAGAGTCCCAAGAAAATGGTAAAGCACTGGTTATTTCACTTGTGTCTTTGATCTGTTGTATTTATCAATGACTGAAATTTGTTTAATGGCTGTATTCTAATGATGATTATCATTTGCATAAAAATTTAATAAAGTCATCTGGTAAAAATGTTATTTATATCGCAATATATATTGCAGATAAACTAAATATTGCAATGTCAGATTTTTCCAGTATCATGCAGCCCTATAAAATATGATCACAAACTGTAAATAGTGGGCACTTGTGATCCATATACTGGCCCTGCACCAGTTTTTTGGTCATTTAAAACCTTCATGTCCCTGTCAGAGGTACAATTCGTCAATGTTGACATTTATCTTTAGCATATTCCTCAAGAGATTTAGTCATTGGTGATGGCGTTATAGCTCAGAAAGTGTCTGCTTTTATATTAGGCGTCTTTCTTTTTTCACTTAGATTAATATTTGCTGGTAGGGAAAATCTATTCGTTCACTTCTGCTGTTTAAACTTTGACTTAGCATGTCAATTAATACTTTAATTGCACTTAACCTGCAAATTATAATTAAAAAAACAAATGCACCCATACGGTACTGAGAATTATATGTACAATAGATTGTTATGGGTCGACAATACTACCAATTAGCACAAATTCATAAATGTCTCTTTTCTGGTCATTTTCTCTGAAAAAAAATCTGCAGAAGTACAGCCCAGGCGTGTCTCACGTTGGTCAGTAATGCTACATCATACTGCACAACAATTATGGGGTTTTTTTTGGTTAAAAAAAATAATAGTTATTCAGTCACTGACTTGACGGTCAGCGGGATGTTTTACCCACCATATGAGCAATGCCCTGATGGTGTGACAATACATGAAAACTAATTATAGTTACCTACTTGCGACTAGGATTGTAACGATAAACTGGTTTCATGGTTTGAACATCTATGTTTATCATTATAATCATTATAATCTATTATTATCAGAAAACCTGTGCATTCGCAAAATAAGTGATTACATTCAGTATTTTTTTTTCATAAAAAAAAAAAAAAAAAATGTATGACTTTTGTTAAAACCTTTAATTCCTAAAAAAGCCACTCTTATTCCTATCGAAATTATATTTATCCTTACCAACTAAAGTTGTTGGTTTTATAGGAGATGTACAGTTTTTATATAACAAGGTTTTTTATTTATTTCATTGATATTTTTTAGGAGGAAGGCTTTATTAAGTTTGTTTATTTATTTACATAAGTTTGTAAAGATCAACGACATGTTCACTAAAAAACAAATTATTATTTTAATGGTCATTGTGACTGATTTAATATACTGTGACTGTTTAATATACAGCCTGAAACTGTGTTGTTGTTGTTTTTTTGAGACGATTATCTTCGAATAGTAAGTCTGAAATAGCATGTGTGACTTCGAAACAACATTAGCACTATTGACTGTGAACACTGTTGTACTAAGAAAGTCATTGGCTGCTAATACGATTTCCCTATTTAACATTTGCAAAGAAAACTTTTCTGAAACTATATTAAGAAGGGTAAAGTGCAAATGTGCAAACCAAATTTACCCCAATGATTGTCTCACCTCTCAGGTATGTTGATTTCCAGTGTGAACACACCACCTTCATACGGAGTGTCTGCACCTCCAACAATCTCTATATTTCAAACACAAAAGTAAAGCAAAAGCGTCAGAATTGGATATCATGTTTAGCTTCAGTAAGAGACGTCAAAGAGAATCAGAAACTGACGGGCTTGTAGTTCATCCAGGCGTCCTTCAGTCTGCCAGCACGAGATTCCTGGAGGAGGTTCAGCAGTGAGGAGCTGCATCTCTCGCTTCAGACGGCTGACCCTCTGCATGGCGACTGTGCACATCAACACCACACGATTATTAACAATATTTAAAAACATTTAATCACATTCACAATACAAATCAATAATTAATAGCAGAGCGATGCTAATCGATGTTCGACTTAAAAATAATAGTTTCATTCAACGCTGTATGAGGAATTTAACTTAATATCTTACTGATTTGTTATTATCGCCTAGCTTTGCTTGAATAGTACTGCCGCTGGTTGACTTGTGTGGTTTTGATTCTGCCCGCGAAATTTTCATACGTCATTGTGCGCCAGATACGTCATTGTCCCGATGCATCATGAGCATTGTAGTTTTTTTGCAGTGCCTCTATTTTATATTTTCTCTGTAGTCACTTAAACGATCACACTCACTTAAACAATCTAAGATATTTGGCAGATCCTGGATGTTTTAATCTTGATTGAAAACGGACCTCGAAACGAATTTGCGAATCAGATTAATCTGGATGAATTGTTCTGAGATCAGTTGAAGGACAGGCTAACGTCACATCAGCGTAAGGACATCATCTGATTAATATTCAATTATCCATGCGAGTAAAATTACACAAAATGCAGGCCCGTAGCCAGCCTGGTGAAAAGGATGGTTCTTTTTTTCGTCAAAAAGTAGACTCTTTTGCAGTTATTCGCCTCATTTCCTATTGAATTATGAGGTTTAAATACTGCATTTTAGTGATATTTTAAGCACTATTTTTTTGCTGGATTAGCTTGTCGGATGGTCATCATAACCACACTTTTTGAGGTACCAAAAACATTTGCTCAATATATAGAATAAAAAAAAAAAAAAAAAAAACTTTTTAATACAGTCATATATTATTGGGAAAAAACAGGAGTTCATACCGTTTTCCCTATCATACCGTTATGCGATGCATTGAGTGTATGCTTTACTATAAAGATAGGTCTTTAATCTAGTTTTAAACTGAGAGAGTGTGTCTGAGCCTCGGATGTTATCAGGAAGGCTATTCCAGAGTTTAGGAGCCATAAATGAGAAGGCTCGACCTCCTTTACTCGACTTTGCTATTCTGGGTACTACCAGAAGCCCTGCGTTTTGAGATCTTAAAGAGCGGGTTGGATTGCAATGAGACAGAAGGTTAGTTAGATAAACAGGAGCTAGATTATTTAAAGCTTTATAGGTAAGAAGCAATATTTTGTAATCAATACAGAACTTAACAGGCAGCCAGTGTAAGGAGGATAAAATTGGGGTGATATGATCATATTTTCTAGACCTGGTAAGACATATATAAGGAAAATAAATATAATAATATAAAGTCTTTGCACATATCAGGTGTTGAGGTTTTAACCCAAAAATGGCTGGTGTGACAGATGAAGAAGAGCCGACATCAGAGATGCTACCAAAGAAAGTTTACTGAAGATACTTTGCAGTTTCATCAGCAGAAGCCAGCTTCAACACTCAGACAGAGTCCGTATACAATCTCAAATCGACAACGATTATACTCTAACATACGCCAATAACTGCGTCATACATATCAGTGTTTTAACCTGATAAAACAAATACATATACACATAGACACACATACACACACTTTAATTTGCTGTTATACTCAATATATCTCCATATAAAATCCATAAACTAAGCTTTTTTTTTTGCACAGGCCTGTCTAAAGGGTTAATAGTGCCAACTGATGATCAACAGTAAAAATGACAAATTCCCAACAGGGAAGACCACCAACAATCAAAAATGCATGATTATATGTTGTTATGGCTTTGCAATAAAAAAATGTGGTTATAATGGAAGTCAATGGGGCAAAAACAGCCACCAACAGTAAATTTGAAAAAAAAAAAAAACTTATGCTGCACAAAAACTAACAATGCATCAAAGGCAATGCTGTTCATAATCTTTCAAGGTATAAAAAATCCAGCCCACAGCTACTTTTTATAATGAAAATAAGTAATTTTGTGTGTGGTTTTTTGTCCACCAAATCAGTGACATCATTTATGAATTTGGCAATTAAAGAGTTTAAATCCTGTAATTTTTAAAAACATTTAGTAGTTTTGATCAGGACTGAGGTTGATTAACAGATTTATGCAAAACAATATTTATCTGATGCATTTTTACAGCAGTTAAATTTAGTGGATGTTTTCATCCCGAACATAATAAAAGGTAGTAAATTTGAACAGTGCACAAGGGTTAAATCAGATCAATATATAACCAATTTATCTGATTACTAGCCCTAAATTACTCCTGTCCCAACTATTTTTGAAATGTGTTGCAAGAACCAAAATTAGAATACGCGTTTATTTTGAAAAACAAACAAACAAACAAACAAAAAAACAATAAAAATCATGAGGATCACATTAAATAATGTTTGTTTTATTGTCTCCTATGAAATACAAGTCAAAGTAAATTTAGAAATGACTACTTTCTTCTTTTTATTTGCGTTTTCCATACTGTCCCACCTTTTTCTGATTTGGGGGTTGTATTTAAAACTACTAAATGTCAAAAAAAAGTTTCCATAATCAACGATAATCAACAGATCAGAGGTCAAAGCCACAATTTGTACACAATTCATAACCATAAAGAGAAAAAACATGAATTATGAAATACGGAAACTTAATTAACACACACAAACATCTAATCCAAATATATCGGTCTGTGTGGAATGAATGTATACATTATACAAGTTTCCCTTTTTGAATGGAATTAGTGAAATGAATCAGCTTTTTGAAGATATTCTAATTATATGATATACATCTGTGTGTGTGTATATATATATATATATATATATATATATTCATTCATTCATTCATTTTCATTTCGGCTTAGTCCCTTTATTAATCTGGGGTCGCCACAGCGGAATGAACCGCCAACTTATCCAGCATATGTTTTACGCAGCGGATGCCCTTCCAGCTGCAACCCATCTCTGGGAAACATCCATACACACCCATTCACACTCATACACTACGGACAATTTAGTTTACCCAATTCACCTGTACCACATGTCTTTGGGCTTGTGGGGGAAACCGGAGCACCCGGAGGAAACCC
>CAIGQW010054382.1:3453099-3471260 GCA_903798125.1 Danio choprae
CCGCTGTTTTCAGGCAGCAATTACCGTCCGCTGTTTTCAGGCAGCAATTACCGTCCGCTGTTTTTAGACAGCAATCAACTGTTTCCGCACAGTTTTTTTTTTTTAATCTTCCTTCCGGAAAAAAGCCTCAGCTCCAGGGTCATGAGTAGCTTCCCACGGTCCCCCAGAACTGGAGCCAGTCATCCAGCTCCAGCACTGCTGCAGTCAGCCAGCCCCCCAGCTCGCCTTCTAGCTCCGGAAATGGAGCTCGCTTGTGGGTGCTACCTGCCTGCGTCGCCCTCTGGAGGGTGTCGTCCAGCGTCAGTTCCTGCAATCTCCGAGCTGCGGACTCCACCTCGGCCCTTCGATCCTAGGGCTCCGCGTTGGCTCACTCCTCCCTCGTCTTCGTCGTGGGCCGTCCGCCCACCAGCTCCGCCAGGCTCCCTCGTCCCTCCGGCTCCACCTTGGTCAGTCGTCGCCCTTCCTTCGCCTCTGGACTCCACTCCTCCGGCTGCATCTCGTCGCACCGTCCTACCGGCTGCGTTGAGCTCCTCCTTCCCTCCAGCTGCGCCTTGGTCCTCTGTCGCTCTGGCTACGCCGCGGGCTTCCGGAACCCTGTCGTCGCTTGCTCGGGTGAGCCGCCTGCTTTGCCCGGCCCTCAGAGACCTCTGCGTCACCTTTGCCCTACGGCTCTCCGTCACTTCCTTGGGCTCCACCGCCATCAGCGGCGTCTCCCTCGGTCGGCCCCCTGAAGTCAGCAGCCACTCCTCCTCCATGGTCCCTCCCTTCCTCGACTCCGCCTGGGGCCGTCCTTCTGGCTGTGTCCTCGGTCCTCCTGCTCCAGTTCCCTTCCTGGTTCTCCCTCAGACTCCTCCCTTGTACCCTTCCCTTCTACCCTCCTTCGTTTTGTTGTTTCCTGTGGAAGGCGCGGGGACACGCCTTCAAAAAAAGGGGGGGGGGGGGTACTGTCAGTGTTCGTCCGTGTCATCATTTTTGTTTTCATCATGTGCTTTCTTTGTCCTTTTCCCGCCACCGTCAGTGTTCATTTGTTCCACCTGTGTTCATCCCTTGTGTGTCATTAGTTTATCATCCCCTCATCTATTTATACCCTTTCGTCTGTGTCCTTCGTTGTCCGGTATTTTGATTCCTGTGATTCGTTTGGTTGTGTCATCCTTGTCCTGTCTACCCGTATCCAGTGTTTGTTCCCGTAAGTGTTCATCAATAAATCCGTTTTGTTATTGTATCCCGTGTTCAGTCTCGTAATGTCATCATCTACCAGCACAGCGTTTTATATATATATATATATATATATATATATATATATATATATATATATATACACACATACATACATACATACATGTATACATTTGCTGTAAACAGGAGAGTTGAGGTGCACATTTAATTCTGCAGTGTTAGTTAGCACAAGGACATCCCTTTCAGTTGGATGCGGTCAATTCGTCCTTCCTGGTGGTACGCTGACATTACCCTGGATACCTTGGCTCTTGATACATCACAAAGACTTGCTGTCTTGGTCACAGATGTGCCAGCAAAATGCATGCCTCTATTGAACTCTGTCACCCATAATATTGTGCATTGCAATATTTTAAGCAAAATTGTGCTATTACTCTGCTAATTAAACCTTCACACTCTGCTCTTACTGGTGGAATGTGCAATCAATGAAGATTGGTTGGTCAAATTTAGCCATGAAACCCCAACACTAACTTGGCCAGTGTTTCAGTTTCATTGTCCAACCCCTTTATGACTCTTTGTTAGTTATGCTACACCTTAATATATTAACTATTGTAAACTTATAAACTGTAATAAATACTGTTATGCACTGGAGTTTTTACTACAGTAACGTCATGCATTGTAGTATAATAGGCCTATAACCTATAGCGGTAGAAACTGTACTGCGTTCTAGCCTCATCTCGTCTTGTCTCTGTGTCGTAAAGACGTTTTCCTGCACCTCTGCTCTGTCCGCAGTCTATATGAGAAAGAGGATCTACATTTTGAAGAGATCTCCATGAACAGGATTGTACACTCTTTTAAAATGAAGGTTTTGTATCGGTGCTAATTGTTCTATGAAGAACCTTTGAAAAGTCCATGGAACGTTTTATTGCACAAAATTTTCTTTATGATATAAAAATGTTCTTTATATTATGAAAATTGAAAAAGAACATTGTAGGTTTTTTGGGGAACCAGAAATAGTTCTTCTGTGACATCACTGTGAAAATAGGCTTTCTGGAACTTGTTTTTAAAAGAATGTATTCATATCTCACCAGCCTTGAGTTGAGGTCTGAGAATAGTCATCTCCTCTCTGACTATTGCAGGCCCGTTTTCTTTTAGGAGGGGTATTTTCTGTTTGTTCCAGCTCCGCGTCAAACAGAAGAAGGCTGACTTTGCCTGTTTGATCTCCTCAGCTTTTGTTAAATAAATATTATTTCAGAGACCTACCGCTTTTGCTTTCCTTTTGAGCACTGACAGTACACATTATTTTCATTTCGATACGTTATGTGAAATATAATCTAAAATAAAATTAAAATAAATAACAATAATAAATTAAATCCATCCTTCATTCTTATTGTGTGGTTAAAATATCGCTCACGCTGCTAGGGGCGCCAGATTACAATATAGGCTACTGTATCTATATTGCGTAAAACGCTCCTCAACCTACATTTGACAAGTGTAAGGCTTAAAACCGGCAAACATTATTGTTTTGCAGAGCACACACTTCACAGTAGGCAGTTTAGAAACCGTTTGCTCTGATAGTTTAAAGATGAATAAAAATATGCGTCTTTTCCTCACATTCAATTCATTCAGTCTTTCTGGGCTTTCAGGAAACACCAGACAAGCTGCTCGAGAGTCATACTCGATCTCTCCCTGCAGTGTTTGAGAGATTAGTGCACACAGTCTGGCAGATATCCGTTCTCTTTCGTTTTCATTTCCCGGAAGGATTCTGTATATTGCAGGCGCTTAAGAAAAGCAAAAAGTCCGCTGCGCAAGATTACGACTTTTCACTACTCTACATGTATTTTTTTATTTATTTTTGGTGTATATATTGACCATTTACTGATACTATAATCGGTTGTTATTATTATCGTAGCGCATTTTTAAGAAGAGTGTGTCAAGTCAAGGTTAAAGAACATGAGTGACGCCTCTTCACCGCCACCTTTAGTAAAGGTAAGATCTCTGGTAGGCACACAACACGCTCACTGCGAAAGTACAGTGTATATGGTACTAGAAAAACATTTTAGATAGTATAGTCAATGCTTTTATTTGTTTCTCAACTTAACTTACAAATCACACAGAACAAAGAAATGATGTATTCATATATATGTATTCATATTTAATAACTCTCAGATGTCATCACAAAACATAATAAAATATTAGTGCAAATGTTAAGGCAAAATTGTTTTATTCGCAGTTTGGTAAGCAATGCAAAACTGAAAATAAAAACTGTCTCAAATTTACTTTCGCTTTTACTGTTTATTGAGATCGAACATTGTCGTTTCTGCTTTATTCATATAAATGCATATACGTGGCTTCTTGAGAATATATGGGACATTCCACCGAATGGGTAACATTTATGTCCCCAGAATATTAAATGTATAAAATTGCATTAAAATGAACTCTAAAATACATTTTATTATTAATTAAAGTGTCCTCAAGTTTAGCAAACTGCACAATTTAGAATATATAATTAAAATCATTTTTAAAAACTATGTAGAACACTAAAAAATAGCAGTTGTTGCATGTCCCCTCTCCCTGCTTCTATAATTTGCTAGAATATATTGTGTTTAAAATCCTTCCTAAATTTATTTCTTTTTGCATTTGCATGCAGTTTTATATCCAATCAATGATTTCCTATTTTTTTTTTTTAAAAATCATAAACTTTTTGATGAAATACACATTTTAATCATGTCCCCAGGTTTTCACTCATTACTGTTACCCTAACACATTTCCCCCTCTGATTACCTTGGAACATTTCATAAGGCATATTTTCAACAGGACGTTGCATCATCTAGATCTTTTAAAAGCTATGGGGAGACCAAAGGTAAATCTTCTAATTTTTTTTATCAATATAGTTGATGATATTTTAATTGTGTGAGAGATGGTCAATCTAGTCATACTGTCCTGTTACTTAAATTATTTTTAGATGTTATTTATTCATTTTAAAAATACTTACGTTTAATAAATCACTAAAACTTGCTCCGTATTCTCATGCTATTAGCATGTGTGCCATGTGGCCATTTAGCATGTATTTGCTAATTATATGCTAAAAACTCAGTCCTATTACCCTCAGGCCTGTTACTCATATAAGTCATAACAGGACTGAGTAATAGTAACAGGAGTGAGTTGCATTCTCTAGTGCATAAATAATAATACAAAAATGTGTTAATGTAAGATGATTTACTCGATCCTTTTAGGTTTCACTGTTACCATTACTTTTATTGTAAATATACACTGACCGGCCACTTTATTAGGTACACCGGTCCAACTGCTCGTTAACGCAAATTCCTAATCAGCCAATCACATGGCAGCAGCTCAATGCATTTAGGCATGTAGACATGATCAAGACGATCTGCTGCAGTTCAAAGCGAGCATCATAATGGGGAAGAAAGGGGATTTAAGTGACTTTGAACGTGGCCTGGTTGTTGGTGCCAGACGAGCTGGTCTGAGTATTTCAGAAACTGCTGATCTACTGGGATTTTCACACACAACCATCTCTAGGGTTTACAGAGAATGGCCTGAGGAAGAGGAAATATCCAGTGAGCTGCAGTTCTGTGGGCGCAAATGCCTTGTTGATGCCAGATGCCAGAGGAGAATGGCCAAACTGGTTCAAGCTGATATAAAGAGGCAACAGTAACTCAAATAACCACTCGCTACAACCGAGGTCTGCAGAAGAGCATCTCTGAACACACAACACGTCCAACCTTGAGGCTTTCAAAGAGACCACACCGGGTGCCGCTCCTGTCAGCTAAGAACAGGAAACTGAGGCTACAATTCACACAGGCTCACCAAAACTGGACAATAGAAGATTGGAGAAATGTTGCCTGGTCTGATGAGTCTCCATTTCTGCTGCCACATTCGGATGGTCGGGTCAGAATTTGGCATCAACAACATAAAAGCATGGATCCATCCTGCCTTGTATCAACGGTTCAGGCTGATGGTGTAATGGTGTGGGGGATATTTTTTTGCCACACTTTGGGCCTATTAGTACCAATTGAGAATTGTGTCAACGCAGCCTACCTGAGTATTGTTGCTGACCATGTCCATCCCTTTATGACCACAGTGTACCCATCTTCTGATGGCTACTTCCAGCAGGATAATGCGCCATGTCATAAAGCGTGAATCATCTCAGACTGGTTTCTTGAACATGACAATGAGTTCTGCAGCCAACAAATCTGCAGCAACTGCGTAATGCTATCGGGTCAATATGGAGCAAAATCTCTAAGGAATATTTCCAGTACCTTGTTGAATCTATGCCACAAAGGATTAAGGCAGCTCTGAGGGCAAAAGGGGGTCCAACCCGGTACTAATAAGGTGTACCCAATAAAGTGGTCGGTCAGTGTATCACATAAATTATATATTTACCAATTTACCATACTTGCAGAGTGCCAATCCACCTATAAGTGCTGCAGAAAAGCAACGACTTTATTGTAAACAATGTGATGCAGACCCAGAAATATTTAGAGAAGGAATTGAAAAGATAAGGACCTAGAGTCAGGCAGGAAGAAAATCATCAACGATCTCAGTCAGAGAGAAAAGTGCAGACACCGCAAAAAGTGGAGAGAGATGTACCATAGCATCAAAGACAGAAAAGAAGCCCTCAAACACCTTGTCAGCCCACAGTTATCACCAGAGCAAGCTAAAAATCCACAGCCAAGCTCTTGGTTATGATGAACTACATAGACAACAAATTGTGTCTAGACATTCATTCCTGTTACTGGGTGTTCATTCCTGTTATTAAATCATTTTTTTCAAAACAATTAGGTTAAATGACTGTTTCTTTAGTCTGTGTTATGTTAATCATTTATCCAGTAGTTGACTTAATTACATGACTTAAAAATATGTATCTTGCAGTTTGGGTCTCCTGTAAAATTAAAAAATGGCTTTGCATTTATTTAAAAACTACAGCTTGTGTACATATTTAGTGAATTTTTTGTTACAAATATAAATTATTCAAACATTTTACCAACTATTTCTTAAAGATAAACACTTTAGTGAGTGGAAAACAAAATAATTAGTTGACATTTTTTAAAACATCCTTTTAAAAGGTTACTTGACTTTTGGTAACAGGACTGAGAAAAACAGGTCCTTCCCCTACTTTGAAACCTTCTAAAAAATAAATCAAAGGTGCCTGAGATTGCCCAATATACATTTCTAGCAGTTAAATATGTGTGTTGCTAGATACTGTGTTGAAAATAGATAAAAAATACATTTAATTTTAAGAAATTATGAAAGCAAATGTTACCCATTCGGTGGAATGTCCCAGATACGTGGCTTCTTGAGAATATATGCATTGTTCAAAATTTAATTCCAATTTATTCTTCCAAGCTTCAGCATGGCTGTAATGGGAACAAACCTTCAGTCTGCTCCTCGACTCTGCCCGACCCTCAGAATGAACCTCCCTCCGTGTCTGAGGCAGTGCCTGAAGAACTGTGCAAACTACCTGGACGATTAAGTACGTTCCTTCTAAACTAAACTTCACTGTGATCACATTAAAAGCATACAGACCACAATGACATGCATTAAAGGACAAAATCAGCACAAATTTTTCTTTTCAAAATCATGCCATTCTAAACATTGTCTTTTATGGCAGATGCTTAGAAGAATGTCCAAGCTGCACATTGATCAGTTTCCAGATACTCTAAAGGGCTTGTCACATGTCTAAACCCTGGAATTCTTTATTCACGTCACACTGCTCATAATATACACCGGGAAACCCACGCCAACACAGGGAGAACATGCAAACTCCTCACAGAAATGCCAACTGACCCAGACTAGGCTCGAACCAGCGACCTTCTTGCTGTGAGGCGATCGTGCTACCCACTGCGCCACCGTGAGGCCCGTATTTTCATATTTAAAAAAATCATATTAAATAACAAAAACCAGGATGGCACATTGGCTCAGTGGTTAGCACTGTCGCCCCACAGCAAGAAGGTCACCGGTTCGAGTTCCAGCTGGGTCAGTTTCTGTGTGGAGTTTGCATGTTCTCCCGATGTTTGTGTGGGTTTCCTCTGGGTGCTCCCACAGTCCAAAGACATGCGGTATATGTTAATTGAATAAACTAAATTGGCCGTTGTGAATGTGTGTGTATGGGTGTTTCCCAGTACTGGGTTGCAGCTGGAAGGGTATCTGCATCTATAACATATGCTGGATAAGTTTAGGGTTGTGGCAGCCCCTGATGAATAAAGAGAATAAGCCGAAGGAAAATTAACGAATGAACTCAACCACTGGGTTAAAAAGTGTCATTTATAATTAGTCCATATTAAGGACAGTATGAAATGACATACCATTCCACTCAGAAAAGGCTGAGTGATGATATATTGTTTCCGAACCATCCAACACACATGTACAGCAGTAGGTGGGGTTTTAAATGTGTCGGGCTGCTTGAGTGTGCTGCTAAACACAACAACAATTCATGTTGCTATTTTGGTGTTGTTGTCCTGGATGTTTTTCTCCTGTCTGACCAACATAGGCTCATTCTGAAAACATAGCCCTATATACATTCCTGGAGATCGCAAACTATGCAGCCAGAAGTACGTATGGCTGCATTTCGTCTTTAAAATGAACGCTATGGGGCAGTCGATCGGTCAGTCAGTCAGTCATTTAGTCCGTCAGTCAGTTGACAGCACCCTCTGGTGGATTTACGTGACGAATCAAAAAGCGTACACAGCAGCCTCTGGTGGATTCTCAAAAACAAAAACTGCCAAAAAAACGTACCTCCTGGGATGTATTTGGTGCTTTCCAGAAATGTATATAGCAGTACGTTTTCAGAATGCCTGGGTTGTGTCTGACTATGAACTGCAAGAATACAAAATACATCAAAGAAGGCGGAGCTCTGAGACACACCGATTGAGCAACCATCACAGACCAATGGTAGACCAAAGGTGTTTAGGAAAAGTTTGGCCAGATTACATCATTTCAGTTCTTTTTTCGATTTCATTGCAGGTATACTGGGGTCTTTAGGTCATCCAAAAATGAAAATTATGTTATTAATTACTCACTTCAATCCCCTGAGACCTTTATTTGTCTTCAGAACACAAATTAAGTTATTTCAGATGAAATCCGAGAGCTCTCTGACCCTACATGATGAGGAAGAGACTGATGACTTGATGAGGAAGAGAAAACACTGGTGAACAAAGTTGTTTTTTTACACGTTTTTTTAGTGCTTGAGGCATTGTATAATTACAGTTGCTATTTTGACAATGTTTCGGTTCTTTTTCTTGACTATTGCTGTCTGTGGAGGATGAAAGAGCTCTCAGGTTTCATCTAAAATATCTTTATTTGTCTTCAGAAGTGTTGTGTTAATTTTTTTGAATTATCTAACCCTTTAAACACTCTTAAGGATATGTTGAAATGTAATGTGCAGGGATCAATCCTTCTTTGTGGAATAAGGAGGATGTGAATCTGTGGCTGCGCTGGGCTCAGAGGGAGTACTCTCTGCGGCGTGCAGAGCACCAGAGATTCGAGATGAATGGAAAAGCACTTTGTCTCCTCACCAAAGAGGACTTTCGTCTCCGCTGCCCCAGCTCTGGTGTGTCACATTAACTTTACCAAGTAGTAGTAATTAGACTTGTCCAAACCAATTTATAATAACCATGCTCTCAATACCGGCACTGCTGTGAATAGGTGATGTTCTGTATGAACTCCTTCAACATGTGAAGCAGCAAAGGAGATGTGCCATCTTCAGTCCAACACAAATCTCACATGAGACTACAGGTGAGATCTATCTATCTATCTCGCTCTCTCTCACTCTCTCTCTCTCTCTCTCTCTCTCTCTCTCTCTCTCATCCTATTGCAGCCATATTAAATATCTGACTTTTTACTTGAACAAGTGCCAAAGAATACATGCAATGACTTGTCGAAGCTTGCATCAAACACACAGATGATGGAAAATGAGATGCTGTTACACTTCTGAGCTTTTGAAAAGGAAAACATGCTTAAACTTACTAAACATCTTCTATTAGTTATGTGTTATATTGACTTTGACTGACAAACACGGATATGCTTTATTTGTTTAACAAAGGGTTAAATAGCACCCATTCATTTGTAAAAGAGGGAATTTCCTGGTTGCAAAACTAGAATGGTTGCCAATAGGTGTGGCTACATCAGACTTAAATCTACAGTCGTGGCCAAAAGTTTTGAGAATTACATAAATTTTGGAAATTGGAAAAGTTGCTGCTTAAGTGTTTATAATAGCAATGTGCATATACTCCAGAATGTTCTGAAGAGTGATCAGATGATCTGCATAGTCCTTCTTTGCCATGAAAATGAACTTAATCCTGAAAAAAACTTTACACTGCATTTCACTGCTGTCATTAAAGGAGCTGCTGAGATCATTTCAGTAATCGTCTTTTTAACTCGGGTGAGAATGTTGATGAGCACAAGGCTGGAGATCATTATGTCAGGCTGATTGGGTTAGAATGGCAGGCTTGAGGTGTTAAAAGGAGTGTGATGCTTGAAATCATTGTTCCTCCATTGTTAACCATGGAGACCTGCAAAGAAATGCCTGCAGCATCATTGCGCTGCATAAAAATGGTTTCAGGCAAGGATATTGTGGCTACTAAGATTGCACCTAAATCAACAATTTATAGGATCATCAAGAACTTCAAGGAAAGAGGTTCAATTCTTGTTAAGAAGGCTTTAGGGTGTCCAAGAAAGTCCAGCAAGCGCCAGGATCGTCTCCTAAAGAGGATTCAGCTGCGGGATCGGAGTGCCACCAGTGCAGAGCTTGCTCACGAATGGCAGCAGGCAGGTGTGAGCGCATCTGCAGCACAGTGAGGCCAAGACTTTTGAAAGATGGCCTGGTGTCAAGAAGGGCTGCAAAGAAGCCAGTTCTCTCCAAGAAAAACATCAGGGACAGATTGATCTTCTGCAAAAGGTATGGCGAATATACTGCTGAGGACTGGGGAAAAGTCATATTCTCAGATGAAGCCCCTTTCCGATTGTTTAGGCATCTGGAAAAAGGCTTGTCCGGAGAAGAAAAGGTGAGCGCTACCATCAGTCCTGTGTCATGCCAACAGTAAAGCATCCTGAGACCATTCATGTGTGGGGTTGCTTCTCATCCAAGGGAGTGGGCTCACTCACAATTTTGCCCAAAAACACAGCCATGAAAAAAGAATGGTACCAAAACACCCTCCAACAGCAACTTCTTTTAACAATCTAACAACAGTTTGGTGAAGAACAATGCATTTTCCAGCACGATGGAGCACCGTGCCATAAGGCAAAAGTGTTATCTAAGTGGCTCGGGGACCAAAACGTTGAAATTTTCGGTCTATGACCTGGAAACTCCCCAGTCATAATCCCATTGAGAATTTGTGGTCAATCCTCAAGAGGCGGGTGGACAAACAAAAACCCACTAATTCTGACAAACTCCAAGAAGTGATCATGAAAGAATGGGTTGCTATCAGTCAGGATTTGGCCCAGATGATTAAGAGCATGCCCAGTCGAATTGCAGAGGTCCTGAAAAAGAAGGGCCAACACTGCAAATACTGACTTTTTGCATAAATGTCATGTAATTGTTGATAAAAGCCTTTGAAACGTATGAAGTGCTTGTAATTATATTTCAGTACATCACAGAAACAACTGAAACAAAGATCTAAAAGCAGTTTAGCAGCAAATTTTGTGAAAACTAATATTTGTGTCATTCTCAAAACTTTTGGCCACGACTGTATGCAAACAATATTACATCATAAATTATATTTGTATTTTTTCTTTTTGTTTCAGACTGGCCTCTGATTGACATGAAAGGTTCATTTGCTTTTAATGTACAACTATAAACAGCATTTACAGCAATAATTGGTTTTGCAGGTCCTTATGTTCCCTCTAACAGAAGTGTCCCTGTTTGTCCTGTGAATCCAAATTCCCGGGTGGTTTCAGCTGGATGCAGCACAGCTCAGATGCAGGACAGAAAACTCTTGTTTGCTGACCCCGAGCATCCACAAGGTATACAAACAGGTCTGTGCTTAAAATGTCGTTGCCTCCCCAAATAAGTCCTGAAATCTAAACCCTGTTAAAATATATCAAGGACTAATTTTATTAAAAATATAAGACATACTGTAGACATAAATTTGTAGAGTACTTAAGCAAATATTTAAAGGTTAATTATTAAACTTTATATTATCACTGTTTTGTGATAATGTTGTATAAAAGCTCATTTTAATTTAAAGAAATTGTTAAAAATTGAAAATTGCTACTCAAGCTCATGAAAAAATATTTTAAAAACATGCCACAACTTGCATTACTTTTCATTCAAATCATTATTAGAGTCAAAGGATCAATTATCATTTATTGCACAACATTGTGTAGATTTTGATTTTACAGTCTTACAGTTTTGCATGTACATACTATATACTTATAGTCATTACACACACTTGGTAATAACTAGGCACTATCTCTAAACTTACCCCTGAAACTAACCTTAATCCTCGTAGTTACCTTAACATATTACTTTCAGGTAAGGAAACTGGGAAACTATAAGTCCTGGTTAAATACAGATACCGTAAAATAAACTTTTAGTTTATGATTTCCAAACAAATACATTTTATTGTTTGCACTGGATCCCATATCTATAAATAGGAGTTCAAACTGGCATTGCCAATATAATAGCATTGTCTATGTGATTATATCTGTCTATATGTTTATTTACTTTATTTGTTTTATCATTATTTAAATAATGTAAATGAAATATGGGCCTCACGGTGGCACAGTGGATAAGTGGATAGCACGTTCGCCTCACAGCAAGAAGGTCGCTGGTTCGAGCCTCGGCTGGGTCAGTTGGCATTTCTGTGTGGAGTTTGCATGTTCTCCCCGTGTTGGCGTGGGTGCTCTGGTTTCCCCCACAAGTCCAAAGACATGCGGTACAGGTGAATTGGGTAAGCTAAATTGTCCATAGTGTATGTGTGTGGATGTTTCCCAGTGATGGGTTGCGGCTGGAAGGGCATCCGCTGCGTAAAAAACATGCTGGATAAGTTGGCGGTTCATTCCGCTGTGGCGACCCCAGATTAATAAAGGGACTAATGTAGTGGTTTCCGGCTTTTCTCTTAATGACTCAAACTTAGTCTGGAGGTTGTGAATATCAGAAGAATATACTTTATTGGAATATTTTCCAACAAAGCAGAGACAGCCTGGAGCAGACCCATCTCAGTCTCTCCCCAGGACAAATCCGATGTCTCTCAAATTTACTGCATCCTTTATTGTTGCTTCCTCCCACCTTTGTGTTTTCACAGCTGGTTCCTGGGTCAACAGGCCTCTCCCTGCTTCAACTCATTTACGACCCTAATTTAAAGTCCCCTCTTCTTGTTGGCCCTTATAATGTACAGATCTAATGTATTCATCACTATTTTACCACATATAGTGGAGATTTGGCAATCATTACTAGTGTTTGTTTTCAAGCATCTAAGCAGGACCCTCCTATACCATACAGTATTTGTCTTTTCAAACATATATGACAGTTTCAACATATGTTGTATACATTTCATGCTTTTCTGACACAGATGGTTCTCATTGAATGCCCAAGTCCTCTCTCATGCTCTTCTATGACCCCTTTGGCCTAACCCATCACCTGTTTTCAAAGACATATAATGGCAGATTCAAATGGCCCTCCCCTCACACAATTAAATATGTCTTTACATAGGTTTAGAAAATAAAAATCTTCTACACTAAGCCGAAATGAAAATGAATGAATGAATAAATGAAATATTTGAGAAGTATATGTATATATCAAATAAACTTTTGGACCAACATACAGTATATACTAGAGTACTAGAGACAAGATTATTTTATCACTCAAAATGTCCACACATACAGCTGACAAACACACACACACACACACACGGGCAATATGAAAAAACTATTTTAGCAAACGAAGTAGATGCCTAGATAAGTCTTTTTAACTTGTAATGTGGGGAGAGTGGGCTCTCTAACATAAACCCATCAGAGTGACGTTAACCTATTTTGCTCACAAGATCTGTTGTGGATAAAGGTTAAATTATAATTGAACTTGACAAAAGTAGTTTTGTCCGTATTGGCGTGGGTTGAGCGTATTGGCGTGGGTTTCCTCCGGGTGCTCTGGTTTCCCTTATCGTCCAAAGACATGCAGTATAAGTGAATTGGGTAAACAAAAATGGCCGTAGTGTATGAATGTGAGTGTGTATGGGTGTTTCCCAGTACTGGGTTGCAGCTAGAAAGGCATCCACTGCATTAAACATATGCTGGAATAATTGTCCATTCCACTGTGGCGACCCCTGATAAATAAGGGCCAAAGAAAAATGATTAAAAGGAGACACTTAGAGCTGTATTGCATTATATTTTTTAACTATAATGTCATAGATAACACAGCCAGGAATTAATATCAACCTCCGCATTAACAGATGGCGGTTGAGCTGAGTGATTTGCCACGACTCAGCAGTCTACATGTGTTTGGTGAAACATATGCATCAAAATAAACACAATTAAACATACCTTAGGACTCTTTGGAGTGGAGCTAAATTAATGTATAATCTGTGAGCTTGAACATATCTCGTGCAGCCATTGCTCAGTAACGCATAGTAAACAATCTGAGTCTCCCGTTTAAAAAATAAAAGTCCCACATATATAACTCAGCTAACATAAGACCTTTTTGCTCATCGTTATTCCAGCGGTTTTTAATAAGAGTCTGCTGGTGGCCCACTGTCTGTCCACAGGTCATATTGGTCTTTTTTTATATTATCATATAATTATTCATTCATTCATTCATTCATTCATTCATTTTCTTTCCGGCTTCGTCCCTTTATTAATCATGAGTCGCCACAGCGGAATGAACCGCCAACTTATCCAGCATATGTTTTACGCATATGTTTTTCCAGCTGCAACCCATCACTGGGAAACACCCATACATTCATATTCACACACATACACTATGGACAATTTAGCTTACCCAATTCACCTATACCGCATGTCTTTGGACTGTGGGGGAAACCGGAGCACCTGGAGGAAACCCACGCCAACACGGGGAGAACATGCAAACTACACACTGAAATGCCAACTGACCCAGCCGAGGCTCGAACCAGGGACTTTCTTGATGTGAGGTGACAGCGCTACCCACTGCGCCACCGCGCCGCCCTCATATATTCATTCATTCATTCATTTTCATTTCGGCTTAATCCCTTTATTAATCTGGGGTCGCCACAGCGGAATGAACCGCCAACTTTTTCAGCATATGTTTTACACAGCGGATGCCCTTCCAGCTGCAACCCATCTCTGGGAAACATCCATACACACCCATTCACACTCATACACTACGGACAATTTGGCTTACCCAATTCACCTGTACTGCATGTCTTTGGACTTGTGGGGGAAACCAGAGCACCCGGAGGAAACCCACGCCAACACAGGGAGAACATGCAAGCTCCACACAGAAATGCCAACTGACCCAGCCGAGGCTCGAACCAGTGACCTTCTTGCTGTGAGGCGAACGTGCTATAATTATACAGGTGAATTGGGTAAGCTAAATTGCCCGTAGTGTATGAGTGTGTATGGATGTTTCCCAGTGATGGGTTGCAGCTGGAAGGGCATCCGCTGTGTAAAACATATGCTGGATAAGTTGGTGGTTCATTCCGCTGTGGCGACCCCAGATTAATAAAGGGACTAAGCCGAAAAGAAAATGAATGAAAGAATAATTATTTTGTCCAATAATGAAATCAAGCACAAAATACTTAATTATTGAACATTTATTGATAATAAGTTAAATATAAGCTTAAAAATAACTAAGAGAGGAACATTATCTTTATTGTCTCACTAGGAAACATTGTGGTTTATCAAACGCAGCCTGTTGTGTGCATATGAATGATCCCAGAGCTACATATAAGTCTGTGTTCTCCTAATGACGAGGCTGCTTGTCAGGTCCGGATGAACAACCTAAAGTACATGCAAATGATGAGGGCATGCCTCATGAGTCACAGTCTGCCTTGTGTTCTGACTGGCCTTTTGTCCACCAGGGTTTTACACTCATGGAATTTACATGAGTAAGAGGAAAAAAGGCTCTTGGTTTGGCCATTTCCATATACGGATCTCTTATTATTCGACTATGCCTAGATATACCCAATTGTCTTTATAGGGTACCTTTAAGCAATAGTAAACTGAAACACACTGAGGTCATGATGTGCTTACACAATGGACAAATGATTTGCAATGGGTGATATGGGTGACAGTCCTGATTGAGCACCACTGATATAAGATATGGATGAGTTTATGTTTTGCTCTTATGTGAATATCACTTTCATGACTCTCCGTTCTTTCATGTTTTGCAGAGATTTCCCATCATTCCCTCAAAGAAAAAATGCTACAGATATCTCCAGACAAAAGCAGACAGTCTGTTTACAGTACAGAGGAGCCTCTCAACTTGTCCAGTAAACCTGAAAGACCTGCTAAAAACACACAACCCTCTGAGGCCACAGGAAAGATTCCAGGTGCTCATGTATGCTTTGTTCAGTTTTGTTCAGTCAGTTTTGTTCAGTGACATGTTCATTGTATTTTAGTTAACGCAAATGTTTTTTGGCCAATAGATTTTGTATTAGTATTCGTTTACTAATATAACATTGGAAGGAACATCCTTTTGACCATTCTGTCTTTCATTAGACTGTAAGCTCTTATGGGACTATGTGTACCAGCTGCTGTCTGACAGCAGATATCAGGCCTTCATACGCTGGGAGGATCCAGACGACATGATCTTCAGAGTTGTGGATCCCAACGGACTGGCACGACTCTGGGGAAACCACAAGGTACTAACACCAGTACAAACAGTGGTTTTACATGGACATTCACAACCCCATTATGCTTAATAGGCCAACAATACAGATAAAGTGGGTTACTCGAAATTGGTCCTCTGCTTTTAACCCATCCAAGTGCACACATACATTTTTGAGTGAGGAGTGAGACCACACACCCACTGTGAGCAGGGCAGTGGGCAGCTATTGTTTCCAGAGCAATTAGGGGTTGGGTGTATTGCTGAAGGGCACCTCAGCTGGGTATCGAAGATGGAGAGACTGCTCCTAACTAAAATGCATCTAGCCAGGATTTCTAGATCTTCTAAAATATCTGGGATTCGGTTTTTGCTTTCTACAGTCATCATTTACCACATACGTTTTTTCATTACTTGGTCTTTAGACCACACCTTGTTCCATGTCCCCATTGGTCGGTCATGTACAGTATGTTGCAAAATTGCCACATTGCACTGGGTGTATGATAGGGCCCAGAGACTCCTACCTCAGCAATAAGCACAGAGATAGTAGTACCATCCAAATACATTCAAAAAATATGTGTCCTGCTTTATGCTAATTGGCCTTAATTACTATGTACTTACATCAGAAAATAAGTGCAATGTACTTAATGTGTTTATATAGTATTGCGCAACATCTGGAAGTGGGATACAAGTAAGGTTAGGGTCAAGTCTGGATATATGGGAAGGTTTAAGTTTGAGTTAAGGATGGGTCAACATTGTAATTCTGAATGTTCATTCATTCATTCATTTTCATTTCGGCTTAGTCCCTTTATTAATCTGGGGTCGCCACAGCGGAATGAACCGCCAACTTATCCAGCATATGTTTTACGCAGCGGATGCCCTTCCAGCTGCAACCCATCTCTGGGAAACATCCATACACACCCATACACTCATGCACTACGGACAATTTAGCTTACCCAATTCACTTATAGCGCATGTCTTTGGACTTGTGGGGGAAACCGGAGCACCCGGAGGAAACCCACGCCAACACAGGGAGAACATGCAAATTCCACACAGAAAGGCCAACTGACCCAGCCGAGGCTCGAACCAGGGATCAGCAACCTTCTTGCTGTGAGGCGAACGTGCTACCCACTGCGCCACTGTGAGGCCCCAATTCTGAATGTAATTACATAAATTAATTACAGATGTAGTTACAAAAATATATGTTTAAATATTAGTAAATGTAAAGAAAAACATGTATGTACATGTGCATTGTACTAAATGATTCATTGACATAAATGTAAGCACTTAATAAAAAAGTGGCACCGAAATGTGTCAAGCAAGCAGGAAAATATGTTGGTGGATCCATATGCAGTTTTACCATTTCAGACAAGGACGAACTCAGGGTTAACTATATACAATGAGAAGGACTCAAACAAAGAAGCATTTATTCTAGGGCTAATGGGTTGATAAGGTAGAGAGCATGAATTAACACTCGGAGAAATAACAGGGGAAACTATGACATTTAATGGGGTGCGCAAAACAAAGCAAACCAGCGGGCCAACACAGGGGGAACATAACAGCTCTAAAACAAGGGGATACAGTATTGTAGGAAGCAGTTTCAATTTACTAGAACTTCATATTAAGCTGCTTTGACACAATCTACATAGTAAAAGCCTTATAGAACTTAAGATGAATTTAATTGTGACAAAATCGCAGATATAGGCTATTAAGAGTTAACATGTCATTTGAAAAACTATAGTCCTATCCAAGCAGCATACGCAAAATATTACATTACTTACTAGCATTGATGGGTTATTGGTTTGCATGTAAACCAGGACAACAGCTTATTTCAATAACTGAATTTTGTAAGTTATCAGTGTATTGGTGTGTGTGCATGTAAATGTGCTTATTTCTTTAAGTGTTGTTGCAGAACAGGGCTAATATGACCTATGAGAAAATGTCTAGAGCACTTCGTCATTACTACAAGCTCAACATCATCAAGAAAGAGACTGGCCAGAGGCTGCTCTTCAGGTGAGTGAGCAACCTAATAACTTTAAGCACATTTGTATTGTTTTTGTTTTGTTTTTTGCATGTCATATATTATATGTATTAGTCAAATTATTTTGGTTTTGATGTAGTATGCTAATATAATTTCTGGGTAATTTCATGTAATTAAATGTATATAAAATATTAAATATATAATAGTAATAAAAATAATAATAATAATAATAACTAACTCACCTGAAGAGCA
>CAIGQW010054382.1:3506260-3527502 GCA_903798125.1 Danio choprae
TTTTTTTAATAACTTAAACATTTTAAGGACTTAAACATTGTAAAACATTCTAAAAAAACAAACAAACATTGTGCTGCATGTCGTAATGTCAACCTCCCCACATGATGGCGCTATTAATTGTTCTACGTATTTCTAACAGGGAAAGCTAAAAAAGTATTCTCTTTGCTGCTTGTCAGATATCAGTGCAGATGCCTGCCTTGGATTGTCGAGAGATTTCATTGTCTGTCATTAACAACTATTTATTTTCATCGTGGACAACATTATTGTAGTTATGTATGTCAGTTATAAAAGAAATAAATGTACTAAAAAACAAACAAACCAACAAAAAAACACGTTCTTCAGTGCAACATTTGTCAAAGCTAACAGCACCAAGGTGGTTTCAATTTAGAGAATACGCTACACACAAGTTTTAATAAAATGTGTCCATTGCAACACAAGTGGCTCTGGATAAAAATAATTGTGTAAATGTAAAAATGTTCTCCCTTCTGCTCTTCTCCCTGTACACGAATGACTGCACTTCAAAGGACCCCTCTGTCAAGCTCCTGAGGTTTGCCTCATTCAGGACGGTGATGAGTCTGCTTACAGACAGGTGGTTAAGGAGCTGGCTGTCTGGTGCAGTCACAACAACCTGGAGCTCAACACGCTCAAAACAGTGAAGATGATAGTGGACTTCCCTCCCGCTCTCCCCCCACTGAGCATCATGGACAGCATTGTGGCAGCAGTGGAGTCATTCAGGTTCCTGGGCACCACCATCTCTCAGGACCTGAAGTGGGACACTCACATTGACTCCGTTGTCAAAAAAGCTCAACAAAGGCTGTACTTCCTTCGTCAGCTGAGGAAGTTCAACCTTCCAAAGGAGCTGCTGAAACAGTTCTACACTTCCATCATTGAATCAGTCCTCTGCACTTCAATAACTGTCTGGTATAGCTCAGCTACCAAATCCGACCTCGAAGACTACGTCGAATAGTTCGGACTGCTGAGCAAATCACTGGTACAACCCTCCCTACTCTCCAAGAACTGTACTTATCCAGAGCGAGCAGAAGGACTGCCAAAATCACTCTGGACCCCTCACACCCAGCACACTGCCTCTGTGAACTGTTACCTTCTACTCGACACTGCAGAGCACTGTGCACCAACAGCCCGACACAGAAACAGTTTCTTCCCTCAGGCAATCCATCTTATGAACACTTGATGATAGTAACTGTGAAACAAACATCACTACTTGCTATACACTTTTATACACATATACACTTATTTAAAACATACTTTACATGCCAATTTGCACATAACAGCTGCACATATGACATTGTATATAGTAATATACCTGTACATACACCTGTTAATTTGCATATTTGCATTCACTACTTACTTCTATTTTTAAAATATATTTATGATCTGTTATATTTGTCCTGTCTCTGTAATTCTGTTGTACTGTAGAAGCTCCTGTCATCAAAGCAAATTCCTCGTATGTGTGAACATACCTGGCAATAAAGCTCTTTCTGATTCTACTTCTGAAGTGCTTGAGTGCTGTTGACGCCCGTCTGCTGACAAATTTTGTTCCTAGAAAGTTAATTTGTTAAATTTTGTTTTATTTAATTTTATTTATTAGCCAGGAAAGTTTTTCATAATGTAAATATGTTAGTTTTCTTTGTTTGTAGAACGTTATAGCGTTCTAACCTTCGTGGTTAGCTTCTTTTTGGTTATTCTAACGTTAGTAATTGTGGTGAGGGGGCGGGGCCGAGAGGCGTGGGAACGGAATGAGGCCGTGGCGTAAGTGCTTACAGGTGCAGCGCACACACCGGCCTCGAATCCCACGAAAGGAGCTCGATCTGGACTATAAGAGGAGGAACGAATGCAGAGGAAGCTGAGAGAGGTCCAGGCCTGGAGAGTTATGTTTTGTTTGTTTTGGTTTAGACGGCAGTCTCCGTGAGGAGCTGCCGTCCCTTTTATTAATAAATATCTTTTATAAAGATTCGTCGGTTCTCCGCCTCCTTGTTCCCAGAATGCTGACCTATTAAGATTTTAAATATAAAACTTAGAAATTTGTTAGTACAAAAAAACATCCGAATAAAGACAACACTGTTCTCTACGAAGCACAATGTGTAATTCCAACATAATTTATTTATTTTTAATCATTTTACTGCATTTTCTACTGAAATTCTCATTACCGAAACATGTCCGTGTATGTTTGAATGTGTGTTATGTTGTAATTTAAATAAATTAGCATGAAAATTTCAGCACAAAAACAAATGAATTGTTCTAATAAATTATTTTACATGACAGAACAAGTTTACAGAATTTTCATGTCTAATGATAATGAGAAAAAGCTTAAAAATGATGTGTCCATTACGGATGTTCTCATCCTCCACAACCATTTTAAAGTACTGTTTAAACACACATAAAGAGTTTAAATAAAGTTTAGCACATGGAGCAGTTGTTTCAAGATGGCTGCCAGATTTTTTATATTTCTCCAGTTTAATATAAAAATTTCTTCTGTCAAAATGGTTACACGACTTTTTGATTATCATTACCGAAACAGGTCGTTGTCTACATAATTGTTAGATTTACAATTTTTAATGAAAATGAACTTATTTAAAGTCTAATTATATGCACCGAGTAAACATTTGCTAAATCATCATAGTTTCCCTATTATTAGCAAAACATATTGAGGCACCTTATTTTCCGCAACTCTTTTCTCATATACCGCAACCATTTAAGGACAGTTGCGGTAGAGAGGACATCTGTTTCGGGAATGAGAGTTTAAGTAAATTGCATGCTAGATTCAATGACTCTGGTTGCTAGATTCAATAACTCTAACTGTTTATATTTTGCTTTGATTTGTTTCATTTTAGACGGTCACAAGTGAAAAAAGAAAATCTTTAGCAAAGGCAAGGTTGGGAAAAGTTGTACAGCAACCCAGAAGTACTTGAGGAGTGCAGAAGGAAGGAAAGAGAGGGGTTAGATTCGGAAATGTAGATCAGCAGGTGTAAATACTAAAAAATAACTCTACAGTATTAGGAAATGTAAAGTTAAGTTAATAATTTAGTTTTAATCTGCACACACAGTGTACAAATGCATGCACGCACGCACACACACACAGAATGGGGGAGAGAAAAGAACCATTAAGTCAAATATGAACATTCAGAAAATATTTTGTTTGCAAAAATACTAATTCACCATGATGCTGAAAAAAAATGCACAAGATTAAAGGGGTGACACTAAGTGTGAAACACAAACACACTGCATCATACAAAATGTTAAGCCTTTTGTGTAGCCATATGTAGTTTTTACGGTAATCAAAATACAAAAATTAACCCTTCAAATCACCTTGTCAAACAATAAATATCAAAACATTGTCAGAAAAAAGTATTTTAGCTTGTCTAGATGTATATTCAAATCCACAATTCCTTAGTAATTCCTAAACAAGTAAGGAATTCACAAGCCAATGACCCAATGAGCACAGTGGTCCCCATCATCTGTAAGTGGAAGATGTTTGGAACCACCAGGACTCTTCCTAGAGCTGGCCGGCCATCTAAGCTGAGTGATCGGGGGAGAAGGGCCTTAGTCAGGGAGGTGATCAATAACCCAATGGTCACTCTGTCTGAGCTCCAGCGTTCTTCTGTGGAGAGAGGAGAACCTTACAGAAGGACAACCATCTGTGCAGTAATTCACCAATCAGGACTGTATGGTCGAATTGCCAGATGGAAGCCACTCCTTAGCCTGGAATTTGCCAAAAGACATCTGAAAGATTCTCAGACCATAAACAAAATTCTCTGGTCTGATGAGACTAAAATTGAACTCTTTGGAGTGAATGCCAGGCGTTACGTTTGGAGAAAACCAGGCACCGCTCATCACCCGGCTAGTACCATCTCTACAGTGAAGCATGGTGGTGGCAGCATCATGCTGTGGGGATGTTTTTCAGCAGCAGAAACTGGAAGACTAGTCAGGATAGAGGGAAAGATGAATGCAGCAATGTACAGAGACATCCTGAATGAAAACCTGCTTCAGAGTGCTCTTGACCTCAGACTGGGGCGACGGTTCATCTTCCAGCAGGACAATGACCCAAAGCACACCGCCAAAATATCAATGGAGTGGCTTCACAGCAACTCGGTGAATGTCCTTGAGTAGCCCAGCCAGAGCCCAGATCTAAATCCTGAATCTGAAAATGGCTGTACACCGTCGCTTCCCATCCGACCTGATTGAGCTTGAGAGGTACTGCAAAAGGGAATGGGCAAAAATTCCCAAAGATAGGTGTGCCAAGCTTGTGGCATCATATTCAAAAAGACTTGAGGCTGTAATTTCTGCGAAAGGTGTATCAACAAAGTATTAAGCAAAGGCTGTGAATATTGATGTACATGTGATTTTACAGGTGTTTTATTTTTAATACATTTGCAACAATTTCAAATTCATTTTCATTTCGGTATAGTCCCTTTATTAATCTGGGGTCGCCACAGCGGAATGAACCGCCAACTTATCCAGCATATGTTTTACACAGTGGATGCCCTTCCAGCTGGAACACATCTCTGGGAAACATCCATACACACCCATTCACACTCATACACTACGGACAATTTAGCTTACCCAATTCACCTATACCGCATGTCTTTGGACTTGTGGGGGAAACCGGAGCACCAGGAGGAAACCCAAGCCAACACGGGGAGAACATGCAAATTCCACACAGAAATGACCCAGCCGAGGCTCGAACCAGCGACCTTCTTGCTGTGAGGCGAACGTGCTACCCACTGCGCCACCGTGAGGCCCAAGTTTTGTTTTTAAAACACTAAAAATAAAACAGATTTAAAATGCAATGTTGTTTTTTCTACATCATTTTTTTTAACAAAATATCATAGTATACTTAAAATCAATGTTGAAATACTTAACCTAAATTCTGCAATGCTATTTCCTATATCATTACTGCAACCAATGTTCATTAAGTGTTATTTTATTATTATTTTTTTATTGTTTGCTTTTCAATGCATGTGCATAATCTACAAATGATGTCCTTTCAGGTTAGCCACATCATTATGAAAATACATCAAGTTTTATCAAAATATATTTAAAAAAGTGTTGTCAGTTGTGTTTCGGTAATGAGAAAAAACAAAAAATAAAAATAAAAAATGTAATCAAAATAAAATAAAAAAAACCCTGTTAATTTAAAAATAATAATTATTCCAGAATCTCAAGTAGCTCCACATGACTGTTAATAATCCCTTTTTTAAAAATGTCAAAGTGAATTAGCTTTTTTAACAGAGTCGATTTTGCACGCTGTTGAGGTAATGAGATTTTTTATTACTTATTTTGGAAATTATGCTCAAAAAGGTACTAAATGATATGCAGATATTTTTAAATTAATATATTGACAAATGCTCCAGACTTTGTTTCAAATATCTGCAAAAACAAAAAGTTAATTTAAACATTTTTTTAAAAATTCATGTTTGAACATTTTTAAGCTAGGTTTTTGTGAGAATCACCCATATATAATTTTTATGCCTGATCTCACGAGAAAACGTAAGTATTTTACGCTTTGTCAGTTTAGTGGCTCAGTTGTACGAAAATGTACGATTTTAAAAAGCACCCAACCCCACCCCTTAACCTGACCTTCATTGGGTGATGAGCAAATCGTACTAAATTTTACAAATTAGATCGTACAAATTAGCCACTAAATCAAAAAGTTACGAATTGCCGTGAGATTGCGTTGCATTTTTACCTTGCTGTGCATCATTCAAAGGTCTCTACACTTCAAGTTTTGATTGTTGTAATTTTCAGATTTTGTAGTTGTGACCCAATCTTCATGCTACATCCATTGTTGTTCTTCAATTTTGCTCACTTTGTTTTCCACAAAAAGAAAAGTTATTTTGTTAACCACTATCCAAATAGCTAGTCAAAACTAAGAATCCTTCACATTTTAAAAATGTAAAACATTACATTATTTCAGGGGGGAAAGAAATCAACTGTCCGTAAATAATCACCCTAAATAATCCATAACATATACACGTGTAATGAGGTCTATTCGCCAGACTATAGGCTCGGTTAGTTTCTGACCATCCTTTAAATCGACAAACTGTCGGACACCTTATTTACTTATTCCGTTCCATTGCGATAACATCAAAACACTTGACAACTTAATGAGTGCAGAAGTCTATCACAGCAGAACCCAATCTGCCAGGAGAAACAGAACCTGTGCTTACACAGACCGCAGCACAGCAGATATTCAACTTCAGTTCCCTCCAGAAAGCATACGTAAGTCAGAATAAGGCTTATCCACAGATCCTGTGTCTTTTTGGCATCTTTCAAACAGATATAGGTCAGGAAACACCATGTTACCTCCAAGTCACCCAGGTGAATAATTCACTCGAGTTTAACTCAACTCCAGCTGTTTAATTATTCAGAGGTAGGTTAACACTAATGTTAGATTTGCTTGATTTTGGCCAGCCAGGGAGCTAAAGGGGACATCCTGCCTTCTGTGTTTAAATCAAAAAACATTATCAGGTGTCGTTATAAATGACAAATAAAGATAAAGAAAAAGGCAATACACTTTAACATATAACTAAAAAAAATGATGATTTGCTATTGACATAATCTATAATACCTGAGAATGAATGTGAAAGTTAACTGCATTAAAAAAAAAAACCTCTTATGTAAGACTAAAGTACACATTAAGATAATTTGGTTAAACTGTACTGCATAGGTTGACAAAAATGTATAATAAACTAAAATATACACAGAAAAAAAGTTTTGGTTCATCCAATTTAAAAAAATAAATAGGGTAATGGTTCACATCCATTTTTTTACTTGAGCCAAACAATATATTTTATGTTTAAGAAAACTATTGTATCTACACTGGCACAAACCATATTTTTCTTGTTGAAGAAAATGAATTAATTTAAAAGATAGCCAAAAAGATATAGATTTAATCAAGACAAAAATTGTCATAAAAAAAAACTAGATTAAGTGAAGTTTATTTATAAACTAATTTGGAGAGGATCACGTGCTTATGATTGCTGGCTGGTCCCGCATTATCCAATTCATGATTCACCAATCAGACGATTCCTAAGCCACTATAAATACCCTAAGTTTCATATCACAGCCATCTTCGTCTTGAAGAATGCTTCCCGCTACAAACACTCCAGCATCGCACCATTTAACCTATAGATACGGAAGAACAACCAAACAACAACATAACTTCAGCCAGAGCCCTGCTCTCCCCGAGACTTCAGCCGCAGCCCAGCGCCACCCAGCCTCGCCAGCATACGAGCAGGTCTACAAATCGAACCTGAGGTCCCGCAAGACGCAACCGGTGTAACACCGGCCCACCAGCTCTTCCTCCATCCAACCACAACAAGGTCAAAAAATCTACTTCTCCATCTACTTCAAGCAACTACATACCTCCACCTGACTCATCCTACACATTCGCATTATCCAGCCAACGAACTCTGCCTAACCTCTCAGACGCCGGTATACACGATTCCAAACCATCGCAATGAAGCAGAACTCTCCCCTACCGAACTACCCGCGTTACATAGCATGAATTAAGGAGAAACTTTGGCAAAATAACGACTCACCAACAAAGACTAAACATTTTTATACACCTTCCGAAAGCCGAGACTTGCGTGACCAGAACGACACTAGCGTCATCTGTCAATCCTGGCATCTACCACAAGATAATAACAAAATAAACTCGCCTCACAAGCCCCCCGCCTGTCCACAGATCCATAACCTTCCAACAGCATGGAGTAATTCGACGACACGGGGTCCAGGCAATCCAATTGCGTAAAACATCAGTCCATAACCCATTTATATATCAACAAACAGCCACGGAAAGCACTGCTGTCACCCAGACTAGTCACTGAAGCGCGTACAATACAGTAGCCTTTCTTAGATGTAAACAAATGCCACAAAATGGCCGCCGATCTTTTGATTGACAGTTCATTCAACCAATAGCTGAAAGGAGAAGCGCCACCATCCTAAGAGCTCCCAGGGCCCAATAGTCCCGCCTTCTTTCTTGAAAGTTATGAATGACCCAGTTGCAAACGACTGGTATAATGACTTTGGCCAGATATGCTTGTGATTCTAATCATGTTAAGATTGCAAGGGCAATGCTGTTTAAGCATGGTTTAAATTAAATGGCGTCACCATTCTTAAAAATTATTGATTAGACGACGGCAGTTAATTTATACTTTATTTTTATTATTTATATTAACTATATTTAAAAAAATAAATAAAATAAAAACTTCTGAAAGATTAATTTGTATAAAGTATAGAAGTCCTATCATAAGCCTATAGTGACTTATGTCCACACACATGAGCGTCACTAGCCACAAAGTGTCATAAGCAAGTTTACAATGGCAAGTCAGTTGGACGTGAAAACGGCAAAGAAACAAACTCCCTGCTTGACTGCTATGACTAGGAGGAGGATGTTCCTGACAAATGGAGTAATGTTTCATCCATTGACTGGGCGATATATACAATTGCATTTTAAGCAAATTTCAATATCACTAAATGGTTTAAACTCCAATCCACTATCACTTTACCTGCTCAGTCTTCAAGAGGTACTTCCAGGACCACTAGCCAAGCCACGCCCCATATCCTCAGCTCTCCAACCATCCGCCATCCTGTGGGGGAACGAACGCCCACCTCTATCATCCTTGCACTTTGCGATAACAAAGTTATCGTACCATGCACTAACAAAGCGCTTCCATCCACAGTTGCTCATGCCCCTTTTTAAGACTCCTCGCACAGATATCAGCTAAAACAATTCATCAAGTCTGCTGTACATTTACCTACTGCCGCAACAGAGATGCGGCTGTAGGGCTGGTCCCGCATTATCCAATTCATGATTCACCAATCAGACGATTCCTAAGCCACTATAAATACCCTAAGTTTCATATCACAGCATCTTCGTTTGGAAGAATCCCCCCTTCCACCCCTACTCCTCCTTTCCTAGATGGGTGGCACGGTGGCCCAGTAGTTAGCACTGTTGCCTCACAGCAAGAACGTCACTGGTCCTAGTCCTTACCAAGGCAGCCGACGTTTCTGTGTGGAGTTTGCCATTCTCCCCGTGCTCACGTGGGTTTCCGCCGGGTTCCCCGGTTTCCTCCCAACGTCCAAAATCATGCAACTTAAGTTAATTGACTAATCCAAATCGACATGTCCATAGACATGCTCCTAGTAAGTAGTCATCTCAAGAGCAATCACTATCTGTTCATTAGCTACTACAGTAAGGGAGTTCTCGAGATCTACCTGAGCTCAAACTCCCCTCTCGCCTTGCAAACGGGAGGGAGCCCCGGGCTCGAGGATCTATGAGCTCAGGGCTCTCTCCCGGGACAGCATGCCAAACAAGCTTTATAACCAATCATCAGCTAAGTGTGAACTCTTGAAACAGGTTTTGTTCTATATCCAAACAAATAGATATGGATTTAATGAAAAAAATATTTCTATGTTAAGAAATACGACATAAAGGTGCTATATGTAAGTGTTTGACTCTTCTAAAAATAAAAATACCATAATATCTTTGCAGATATTTAAGAAACATGCTAAGTGAACATTCTTGTTTATCTGAAAAACTATTTAAACAATTAAACAATTTTAACCGCCCAATGCCATTTTAACCAATTACATTTCATCGCCCTGGGTTGTCTTGTTGGAAAACCGCATATATCATTCATTCAGTCAGAAAGGCTCTCAAAGCATGCGCCTGCAACCGAAATGCGGACAGTAGCAGACTCCGAAATGAGCCGCAGATTGCGAGTTCCACATTAGGTTATTAATTTGCAAGAAGATCACTGGTTCGAGCCTCGGCTGGGTCAGTTGGCATTTCTGTGTGGAGTTTGCATGTTCTCCCCGTGTTGGCGTGGGTTTCCTCCGGCTGCTCCGATTTCCCCCACAAGTCCAAAGACATGCAGTACAGGTGAATTGGGTAAGCTAAATTGTCCGTAGTGTATGTGTGTGGATGTTTCCCAGAGATGGGTTGCAGCTGGAAGGGCATCCGCTGCGTAAAACATTTGCCGGATAAGTTGGCGGTTCATTCCGCTGTGGCGACCCCAGTTTAATAAAGGGACTAAGCAGAAAAAGAAAATGAATGAATGAATAAATATTACAAATGTAAACATTAGGTGAGCAGGTTACATTGTAACCCTGTCTCCTAACAACACGCTACGATGCTCGAGTGACGTCATTGTTGCTGCTACGGTTACCTCGTTGTGTGTGTTTGGAGCTCCGTCGCGTAGATTCGAAATGTCCATTTTTTTTTAATCATAAAATACATCCCCATTCGCTAGTATTTGTTTTTTCTACTAAGGGTGAACAAACCCTTAATACATTTATACAATTAAATCTACTTTAAAACGTTCTGTCTCTCGAGCATCCGCCTGTGGCTTAGCTTTAGACTGCTAGCACCACCAGCCAGCTAAAGCTATCGACTTCCTTTACTTACTGTCTCACTTACTGTCTTTGCTCTTCACCCTGTACAATGTCGCTTGCGTGTCTATCCTTGAGTGCAGGAGAAGCAATAGTGGTGGCGTTGGAGCTGGAGCTGGAAGCAGTGATCAGCCAGATCTGCGATCTCGAGATGAAGCAGGCACAGCTCTGGAAACAACGGGCCCTGCTCAATGTTTCCCGGACTGTGGCTCTCTCATCTGAATGAAGTGTGCGATACAATCTTAACACTCCATCCACCTCAACCCCATGTGTTTCTCTGTCCAGTCCCAGCGCACTGAAGCTGCATTTTGTCCAGGGGTCGGTCACGCTGGCACCTGGCTACCGTGGCCCTTGGGTGCAGCCGCGTCTCCTCCTCCTGTGTTCGAGATGCTCATGGAGAACCGCTTCGCCCCCCTCTGCGAGACGGGTCACGATGTGGCTGTCATCGGTGACTCCATCATTCGCCACGTCCGCGCTGCTTTCACTAAAGGTAACAACGTACGCACTCACTGCTTTCCCGGTGCTCATGTTAAAGATGTTTCTGCTAGGGTACCCGATATCCTAGGCGCTGACGAGAGCATCGGAGCTGTCGTTCTCCTGGTGGAGACGAACGACACCGGGCTGCAGCAGATGGAGATCCTGAAGAGGGACTTCAGGAGCCTGATCGAGATGGTTCGACGCAGCACGCCCGCCTCACAGATCCTCGTATCTGGACCGCTTCCTACTTACCACCGAGGAAATGAAAGGTTCAGTAGACTTTTTGCTCTGAATGAATGGCTTTTAACATGGTGTAAAGAACAGAAATTGCTTTTTGCCAATAACTGGAATCTTTTCTGGGAGCGTCCTAGGTTCTTCCGTCCTGATGGTCTGCACCCCAGCAGAGCTGGAGCTGAACTCCTATCGGACAACATCTCCAGGATTCTTCGTTCTGTCTGACTAGTAAGTGAAAATTCACATTTTAGCCACATAGACTATTGCTCATCACACTTAAATCACAGTAATCCATACCAGGCTAACCCTAGAGAGACTGTGTCTGTTCCTCGTATTATTAGATCAAGAAATAAACTTACTATGTGCTCTAGAAAAACATCTATTAATAATCAAACCAGAAAAACTGCAAAAAAGTGAAAATAGACATTTTATAAAGCTTGGTCTCCTAAACATCAGGTCACTAGCACCTAAAGCACTTATCATAAATGAAATAATAACATACAATAATCTTAATGCACTCTGTCTCACTGAAACCTGGCTGAAACAAAATGACTATATTAGCTTAAATGAAGCAACTCCTTCAGGATTCTTATATAAACATGTGGCTCGTCAGACTGGTCGTGGTGGTGGAGTTGCATCAATCTTTAATGATAGTCTTAACGTTAATCAGAGAAACGGACTTATGTTTAAATCTTTTGAAGTATTGGCACTTAATGTTAAGCTTCTGGATATTATGAAAAAAAAAACTATGTTATCTCTTGCTTTAATCACCATATATAGACCCCCAGGACCCTATGTCAATTTTTTTCTGATTTTATTTCTGACTTACTAGTTAAAACTGATAAAATACTAATTGTAGGAGACTTTAACGTACACATAGATGACGCTAACGATACATTAGTGCTCGCGTTTACAGATTTACTACGATCACTTGGGATAAAGAAAAACGTTGTTGGTCCAACCCATTGCTTAAAGCATACATTAGATCTAATTTTGTCCCATGGAATTGAGGTCATTGATGTAGACATTATACCACAAAGTGATGACATAACAGACCACTACCTCTTATTATATAAGAATCAGAATCAGAATCAGTTTTAAGGAATTTGCTTTGGCTACAGAAGCTTCCAGTGTACATAAAGTGACAAGTGACAACACGAAATAAGTATGAAAAAGACAACAAACATTAAACAGAGATGCAGTCAGTCAAAAAGCTCTGGATGATGAATTGTATGTACAGATTTGTTTTAAATATACAAGTTATAAGGTGCTGTGTACAACTGCGTATGAGAAAGTATTGCACATGTTTATTGCACAATAGTGGAATATTGAACTGTTCATGAGGTAGATGGCCTGAGGAAAGAAACTTTTCCTGTGTCTGACTGTTTTTGTGCTTGGTGCTCTGTAGCGCCGACCAGACGGTAACAGTTTAAACAGGAAGTGCGCTGGGTGTGAGGGGTCCAGAGTGATTTTGTAAGCCCTTTTTCTCACTCTGGAAGAATACAGTTCTTGAAGTGTAGAAAGGGTAGTGCCAGTGATTCATTCAGCTGTCCGGACTATTCGCTAGTCTGCGGAGGTCCATTTTGGCAGCTGAGCCGTACCAGATGGTGATTGAAGTGCAGAGGATGGATTGGATGACCGCTGAGTAGAACTGTACGAGCAGCTCTTCGGGCAGGTTGAACTTCCTCCGCTGAGAAGGAAGTACAGTCTCTGCTGGGCTTTCTTCACAATAGAGTCTATGTGAATGTCCCACTTCAGATCCTGAGAGATGGTGGTGCCCAGGAACCTGAATGACTCTACTGCAGCCACAGTGCTGTTCATGATGGTGAGTGGGGGGAGTGCAGGGGGGTTCTCCTAAAGTCCACTATCATCTCCACCGTTTTGAGCGTGTTCAGCTCCAGGTTATTGCATCTGCACCATAAAGCCATCCGCTCCACCTCCTGTTGGTATGCAGACTTGTCACCGTTCCAGATGAGGCCGATAACAGTAGTGTCATCCGCAAACTTCAGGAGCTTGATGGAGGGGTCTTTTGCAGTGCAGTCGTTGGTGTATAGGGAGAAGAGTAGTGGGGAGAGGACACATCCCTGGGGGGCGCCGGTGCTGATGGTGCGGCTGTCGGATATGATTTTGCCCATTCTGACTAGCTGTTGTCTATCTGTCAAAAAGCTGGTGATCCATGGATAGACAGTGCTAGGAACAGAGAGCTGGGTCAGTTTGTACTCGAGCAATGATGGGACAATGGTGTTGAAGGCAGAACTGAAGTCCACAAACAGAATCCATGCGTTGTTCCCTGGTTTGTCTAGATGTTGTAGGGTATAATGCAGTCCCATGTTGACTGCATCATCCACAGACCAGTTTGATCTATAGGCAAACTGCAGAGAGTCCAGCAAAGGTCCAGTGATGTCCTTCAGATATGCTAGCACCAGTCTTTAAAATGACTTCATTGCCACAGATGTTAAGGCAACAGGTCTGTAGTCATTGAGTCCTGTGATCTTTGGTTTCTTCGGGATTGGGATGATCGTGGAATGTTTAAAGCAGGATGGAACTGTGCACTGTTCCAGTGATCTGTTAAAGATCTGTGAGAAAATAGAGGCCAGCTGGTCAGCGCAGGTTCTCAGACAGGCTGGTGAGACACAGTCTGGGCCTGGTGCTTTCCTTCTCTTCTGTTTCCTGAAGATCTGACGCACGTTATCCTCACTGATCTGAAGTGCAGGGGGGGAGAGGGGGATGGCTGGAAGTGTTGATGATGGCTGTGTAGAAAGATGGTCACGGCGGGTGTGGGGTGTCTGGTCGGCTGTCTCAAATCTACAATAGAACATATTCAGCTCGTTTGCAAGATCTTTATTGCCGTCAATGCTGGGGGATGGTGTCTTGTAGTTAGTGATGTCTTTCAGGTCTTTCCACACTAATGCAGGGTCGTTGACAGAAAACTGGTTTTCCAGCTTTTTGGCATAGCTTTTCTTAGCCGCACCAATCTCCTTTGTCAGTGTGTTCCTGGCCTGATTGTACAGAACCCTGTCCCCACTCCTGTAGGCATCCTCTTTGGCCTGACGAAGCTGTCTTAAGTTTTGGTGTGAACCATGGTTTATCATTGTTAAATGATAAATAAGTCCTGGTAGGGATGCATAGCTCCTCACAGAAACTGATGTATGATGTTACAGTCTCTGTGAGATCGTCCAGGTCGGTGGCAGCAGCTTCAAATACACTCCAGTCAGTGCATTCAAAACAAGCTTGTAAGTCCTGCTCTGTGTTGTTGATCCATCTCTTAACAGTCCTTAATACTGGCTTAGCAGTTTTACGTTTTTGCCTGTAAGTTGGTAGAAGATGAACCAGGCAGTGGTCAGAGAGTCCTAGAGCTGCTCTGGCGACCGAGCGATATGCATCCTTTATTGTTGTGTAACAATGGTCCAAAATATTATTGTCTCTGGTAGGGCATGTAATATGCTGTTTAAATTTAGGCAGCTCATGTGTGAGTTTAGCCTGATTAAAGTCAGCGAGAATGATAAAAACAGAGTCCAGGTGTTGTTGTTCTGTGTCTGTGATTAGATCAGCCAGCTGTTGCAGTGCAGTACTCGCGTGTGCTTGTGGTGGAATATAAACACAGATGAGGATGCATGAGGAAAACTCCCGCGGCGAGTAGAATGGCTTACAGTTAATGAAAAGCACTTCCACATCAGGACAGCACATCTTCTTTAACACAGTTACATCCGTACACCACCTTCTGTTGATGTAAAAGCATATTCCACCGCTGCGTGTTTTGCCCGTTGACGCCGTATCGCGATCCACTCTGAACAGCTGGTAAAATCCAAGCAATTAAGTTTTTCAATTCCTCCTCTCTCAGTATCAGCAGACTGGATCTTTATTTAGAGTAGGGCTACCATGGTACTTTAGGATTTTTAATTTATTTATTCATATAAATGCCAAATGTGAAATGTCAGATGCCTTTGCGAGTGTATGCTGCAAATGAAATTTCCCTACGGGGATAAATAAAGTTGACTAACTAACTAATGTGCAATCTTTTCAGATTATTTAGGATTTGTTTTGCTCAGTTATAGTGTCCCAATTTGCCAACAACAACAATCACACCTCGAACATAAAAATAAAACATAAAAACAGTTTTAATATGCTTGTTGCATTTTATTTGGTTTAATGTGTCCACAGGTTATTTAATATACAATTGTTGCTGCTTGATATGTAATTATTGTTGCTTGCTTTAAAAAGGCGTGAGGCGATCGTGCTACCCACTGCGCCACCATGACGCCCTATGTGAAAATTACATATGGAAATGACTAAAACTAGAGTTTTTTAGTTTTGCAGAAATCACATACATCAAGTATGCATATTGAAGAGTTCAACTGCTAAACAATTAACTTATGAAAAATTCTGTGAAAAAAAAATCATTTTAAAATGAAACACTTCATATTCACCCTTTTAAAATATAAGAATGTTAAGAGGTTGAATAATCAATATACAGAGATTATTTCACTTTTACTGGGCACACAATGGGTGGAAACATAATCAACAGATATAATTCTATATTCTAACTCATTATCTGCATTGAACAGGGCTTTCTGTATGAAAGTCGTACAAAAAATACTAAATGAATAAAGGAAAACAGTAAAAAAATGTATAGATCTCATGTACAGCAAGAGTAGAGGTGAATGAGGTGGCAGAGAATCTGCTAAAACTTGCTCAGAGAAATGCTGTTGCTATCAAATATTGTTTACTTCACGTTTAACAGGGAAGAGATTGATCAAATAGGCCTATTCACGGACGGTTTGCAAAGAAGGTTCATGCTTGTAAAAGTATTTTGTAGTATTTTTAAAATACAGTATTTTATTTTGATGCTTGTTGTGGCTGCTGTATTTTGTAGTTTATTTTGATACACCTAAAATGAGGTATTTGGTACTTTATTTTAAAATACATTTCACTGTATTTTTGCCCATCCCTGATTATACATATACCTATTATACGTTATTTTAGATGGAATGAGTAAGAAACTAGTCCTACACGAAGTACAAAGCTGTACGAGTTGTCTTAAAATGCAACATTTGAACAATATCTTTAGGTGTGTAGGTTTAGCAGTAAAATACTGCACTTCAGTTTGTGTGCATTATTGTCTAATAATTCAATGCTATCAATTATTTGTTACGCACACACATGCTCACTGTCACATAATCATTTTGATCACCCACTGTAATACATTAATATCAATAATATACCTGTTTACCAAAACATTTCTTCTAAAAGTCAAAGCCCTTGTTTTTGTGTGTTTGTGTTTCTACAAGTTTGGTATTTGTTCTTAAAGAAAAGACTGGTGTACATCGTGAAGACCATCATCAATCAAATCAAACAGGTACAACAAGATTTTTCTTTATTCAAAGATATGTACAATACAAAAACACTGAAAAAAAACTTTGTTTAAAGTCTGCACAGTTAAAATAAAGTTAATAACCAGAGTTAAAATAAATCACAGCATAGAGCAGGGGGAAAATATTTTCAGATTTTGTTGTGCACTCAATCTGAGCAGTGCTTTTACAGGACAATAACATCTGAAAACAGATATCATTTTGAGTTAGTTCGCCCACCCAGCCCTCCCTCTTCTCCGCATGTGCCAGTAAGGCCCAGCCAGAGGAGTGGTATCCATATGGAAAAGAGAGCCAGGTGGATCTGCTGGGGCAACAAGATCCTCCTGGCTTATTCTTTTCTCCAATGCTTATGGATACCGATCCTCGGTTTTAACTCAATCTAAGCAGTGGCTTTTTTTTAAGTGCAAAGTTGAAATAGATCAGAGCATAGAACGGGGCAGAATCTATGCTCTGATTAATTGCATTTTTTTCACAATAAGAAAAGCAACGTTTAAGTGAACAGATAAACTCAGTTAACATAGAAGTTCTAGTAAAAGTTCTGTCAGTTCAGTTTAGTTCAGTTCAGTGTGGTTTAATTTTCACTGCTGAAAGTCCAAACACTGAAGACCAAATCCATCCATGCGCAGCTCCACAAGTCCCAAACCAAGCAAGCCAATGGCGACAGTGGTGAGGAACAAAACTTCAACAATTGAAGTGAAGGAAAAAACCTCGAGAGAAACCAGGCTCAGTCGGGCACGACCATTTCTCCTTTGGCCAAAGTTCTTGTGCAGAGCTGCAGTCCAGGCACTGGAGAACGCTGGAAGTCCATCGTGGAGAAGCTGCAGGTGTGAGTAGGTCAGCTACAGAGACACAGAGACTCATCTGTCTCTGCGGCTTTAGTCCACATATATCCAGAGATAAAAAAGAAAGCTGAAAAATAAGAAATAGCTTAGGGCTAGGGTCAGTGGTTTGAGTCCCTGCTAGACTAGGAGGCCTTTCTGTGTGGGACTAGAAACAGCGCCCTTCTTTCTGTGCGGCTTCTACTTAACCAGCTTACAGCCCTGTGCTCTATGCTGTTTTTCTTGCTTCATCTGAAAAGCATTTTATTAAAGTGCACAGACATCCAGAGATAAAAACCCAAACAATAATAATAAAACTGAAAATAGGGTCGGTGGTTTGAGTCCGAGCTAAACCAGGAGGCCTTTCTGCGTGGGACTCAAACCAGCGACCTTCTATCTGTGCAGCAACCACTTAGACATCTTGTAGCTTTGTTTATTTATTTATTTATTTTAGTTGTATATTACTATGCCTTTTTGCTGTTTGATTCCTGTCTTTTTCTTAGGTTCGAGTAACGACAACTGGAGCAGAAAGAATGTGAAAGGCCTGATGCGCCTCGCCCTGGTGACATAACCCATGGCTTCCTCCAGAGGTATTTTGTAGTACATCATCAGATATGCTACAAACAGTGTTGGCGCGTGACTGACACCATGCTTGCAGTGAATAAACAGGACATCTGTGGAAATAAAATCAGAAAGTAAGTCAACACAAAGTCCAAACAAACAGTTAGTAATTGTAAAAGGCTTGATGAAACGATCTTACTGTCTGGATTTCTCAGAGCCTTTCTGATGAATATGCCAGCTGGCCAGAAGTATTTGATTATTCTGAATTGTTCGTATGTTGTAGGCAAGCCACAATATTTGATGTCCATGCCTTTGTAATATTCCGGTCCTGTAAGTATCTTTCCTATTACTCCTTTCTTCTTTAGTTTTCCCACCCAGGCCATCTTCGGCGCTGCTGCATTTAGGATATGGGTGACTCCCAATTCCATCAGTTTGCCTCGATTTCTTGCCGTCTCTCTGCACAAGAACGCAGTTTTCGTTAGTCTTTCACTAAAAAGGTTGTATTGCAAAATATAATTGTATTCTATAATTACATTTATACAACAGGGCTGTTGAATGCTCAATTCTGATTTGCTGGTTAACATATTTTCAGAAAACACAAAGCTAAAATAGTTCCAGGCAGGTTTGGACTGCATTACAGTTTCAAATCACTAAGCAATATCAGATATTAAAATTGCACAACCAACAACAGACAAAAAAATAGGTCAAAACAACATCTAAACAATGTATTTGAAGGGAAGATTTACTCACTTTTTACTCACCCTCAAGTGGTTCCAAACCTTAATGAACTGAATACTTGTAAGCACTGACTTCCATAGTATGAAAAACATGTACTATGGAACTCAACAGTTACCAGTTTCCAACGTTTTTCAAAGTATCACGTCACGGGTAAGTAAATTATGACAGAATGTTTTGATGTTTGGGTGAACCGTCCCTCTAAGTGTGTATAAAGGAAATAATTCAGTCTGGTTATTAGAAAATAAATGCACTCCTGAGGTGGTGGGGTATTTTTCTAATAACCGTCAATTATTCCTTACTTGATTCCTATTAATACTCCTACATTTTATTTGATCACATGGTCTGTGCTGTTTTTTTGTGCTGTAGACTTACTCATCTCCAATGTAGACATTGCGCCAGACCTCCGTAAATGGTGACAGGGGCAGTTTGCATTTGTTCAAGGTGGCTTCTAACTGTAATAATTCTGCAAGGTTTTCAAAGTCGAACATTTCACCCAGCAGTTTTGGAGAAGGAAAACTGCTTGGACCCGGATGTCCAAGACCATTTCTAGAACTTGTAAGCTTGTAGTAGAATTCAGAAAGTTTATTCATCATCCACTCTTTAGTCATTCCTAAAAGGGAAAAAAAAAATTAGATTGAGATTTTTCCTAGAATATTAAAATCAACTGTAGAATGACTTTAAAAACGATATCTTTATCGCTATCTTTACAATTATGCTCCATTATGTGAATGATTTAAAAGACTTCTCATTGTAATGCTGGATCTCAATGCTTTACCTGTTGGGCGGTGATCTTCAAGGGTTTCAGGAGAATAATCCACAGCATCCTCATCAATCACACTGGTGTTCAAAGGCCCTGCTTTGAAGAATGCACAGATTTTGCTAATCTTCCTCACTTTGGTACTTTCTGAAAAAATAAGATAAATGATGTTATTAGAAACATCTCCACTAACGTAAATTAGTCTGAACTAATAGAATTCATAGCCATGCTTGCATCTCATTGTAATATTGAATCTCAAATGCTCTGGTGACATTTACCTGTTGGGTTCATGGCATTAGTGATGTTGACATCCATACTTTCTGTTTCTGGCACAGGTTCTTGTTCAGAACTGATTGGATCTGGGACACCTTTTGGATCAACCAGATCCAATTCTGTTTCTGGCTCAGGAACACTTGATTGCCACATGTCGTCCTGATCAATTTCAGATGCAGGTCCAGAAGCGATTGCTCCTGAAACACTCATCATCTCCGCAACCGCAGGATCTGTCTCAGGCTGTGCTGAAAACCAAATATATCTTCTGAAGACGGCATCGATTTTTCTAATCTTCCTTCTTCCTTCTGAAAAAAAATATTATAAGTATGATATCTTATCTCCGACCACATACTGCATAATTAGACAGAATTGTAAGCAATTTCTGATTTGCATCTCATTGCAATATTGCATCTCTGTTGACATTTACCTGTTGGGTTCATGGCATCACTGATGTCGACCTCCAGATATTCTGTAAACACATGCTCCTGTTCAGAACTTCTTGGACCTGGGACAACTTCTGGATCAACCAGATCCAATCCAGGTTCTGGCTCAGGAACACTCGTTTGCTCTGTGTTGACCTGATCTATTTCAACAGCGGGCTTTGTCTTAGGCTGTGCTGAGAACCTAAACAGCTTTTGGATGAGTGCACCAATTTTCTTGATCTTCTTCACTATTGGAAAGCCTGGGGAAAAAATGTTACGTTATCTTCAATTACATATTGCATAATAGCTTAATAAAACTGACTTGCATGGCATTTCTATTTGCATCTCATTGCAATATTGCATCTCATAAGGTCTGTTGATATATTTACCTGTTGGTCTGTCCACCTGAGTGGTTTCAGGAGAACCATTCCTGCCATCCTGGTCAATCTCAGTGCTGCTCTCCACCTCTTCTGTTGAAGGTTCTGCTGGTTCTTTCAGAAGTTTAGAAAACAACACAGACCTCATCGAGTTGAAGGAAACGTGAGGTTTGGTGAGGTCAACATATAGAGTTTCTCTAAGCACAGGTTCCTGCTCAGAACTGCTTGGACCTAGGACACCTTCTGGATCAACCAAATCTAATTCAGCTTCTGGCTCAGAAACGCTTATTTGCTCTGTGTCGACCTGATCTATTTCAACAGCAGGGCCTGTCTTAGGCTGTACTGAGAACCCAAAACGCTTTCGGATGAGTGCACCGATTTTCTTGATGATCTTCACTTTTGGAAAGCCTGGGGAAAAATAATTATGGTATCTTCAATTACGGATTGCATAAATGCTGAAGTAGAATGACTTGTATGCCATTGCAATATTGCATCTCATAAAGACTATTGATACATTTACCTGTTGGTCTGTCCACCTGAGTGGTTTCAGGAGAACCATTCATGCCACCCTGGTCAATCCCACTGCTGCTCTCCACCTCTTCTGCTGAAGGTTCTGCTGGTTCTTTCAGAAGTTTAAAAACCAACACAGACCTCTTCAAGATGAAGGAAGTATGAGGTTTGATGAGGTCAACATATAGGGTTTCTCTAAACACAGGTTCCTGTTCAGAACTGCATGGACCTGGGACGCCTTCTGGATCAACCAGATCCAATTCAGTTTCTGGCTCAGAAACACATGATTG
>CAIGQW010054382.1:3527512-3540898 GCA_903798125.1 Danio choprae
AGAAACACATGATTGCTCCATGTCGACCTCATCCATTTCAGAAGCTGTTTCATAATCGCTTGCCTCCGAAACACTTATCAACTCAGCAACATCTGGATCTTTCTGATGCCATGCCGAGAACTTATAAATCATTGGGAAGTCTGCAGGTATCTTCCACATTTCAGGTACTTCTGCAAAAATATTACAAGTTATGTGTTATCTTCAACCACAGATTGCATAATTGCTTAATTAGAATGACTTGGATGTCATTGCAATATTGCATCTCATAAAGATCGTTGATATATTTACCTGTTGGTCCGTCCACCTGGGGGATTTCAGGAGAAGCATTCATGCCACCCTGATTAATCCCACTGCTACTCTCCACTTCTTCTGTTGAAGGCTCTGCTGGGTCCTTCAGAGGTTCAGAAGCCAACGCAGAGCTCTTCAAGTCGCAGAAGGTATGAGGTTTGATGAGGTCAACATATAGAGTTTCTCTAAACACAGGTTTCTGCTCAAAACTTCTTGGAACTGGGACACCTTGCGGATCAACCAGATCCAATTCAGTTTCTGGCTCAGAAACACATGATTGCTCCATGTCGACCTCATCCATTTCAGAAGCTGATTCATAATCACTTCCTTCTGAAACACTCAGCAATTCAAGATCTGTCTCTGGCTGTGCCGTGAACCCAAAAAGCTTTCGAAAGAAGGAGAAGAATTTGCCAATCTTCGTCACTTCGGGAACTTCTGAAAAAAAAGATTATAAGTATGATATGTTAACTCCAACCTCAAACTACAGAATTAGACTGACTAATAAGCAATTTCTATCTTAATGCAATATTGCATCTCAAATGCTGACATTTACCTGTTGGGTTCATGGCATCAGTGATGTCGACCTCCAGACTTGCTGTAAACACAGGCTCCTGTTCAGAACTGCTTGGACCTGGGACACCTTCTGGATCAACCATATCCAATTCAGTTTCTGATGCAGGAACACTTGGAATCGTGAGACACAATTCCTCTGGATGGATCATATCCAACCTCTGGAAAACAAAAATAAATGTTGACATCTTCAAACACTAATTAGACATGGAGATGTAACATGTAGTCATACACTACCGGTCAAAGGTTTGGGGTCAGTACGATTTTAAAATGTTTTGAATATACAGTACAAATTGTAAAATTGTGAAATGTTATTGCACTATAAAATAACTGTTCAATAGTAGTTTATAATTTAAGAATTGATTCCAGTGATTTTCATAATGAATCTTCAGCTTCATTACTCCAGTCTTCAGAGTCACATGATCCTTCAGAAATCACTCTAATATTATTATTAATGTTAATAGTAATAAAAGCAATAATGACTGGAGTAATAATTTCATTTGAAACTACATACAATAAAAAATATATAAATATTTAACAATTTTCATACATGTAATAAATGTCGTCTTGATGAAAACATGAAAAAAAAAAAACTGACCCCAAACTATTGACTGGTAATGTATGTTAAATCAACTTGGTCTCTCTCTCTCTCTCTCTCTCTCTCTCTCTCTCTCTCTATCTATCTATCTATCTATCTATCGGTGATCCTAGATTTGTAGGTGCATTTAGTGCACAATGGAACACAAATTATGTCAAGTACATGTATGTATGTGTAACAGTATGTATGTTTGTAGCTTAAAGACTCCTATAATACCTATTTTTGACCGTTTCCACCTCCTCAATCATACATTAGGATTTCAATATTATGGAAAATATGAATAATATAATCTTTATAAGTAAATAAATAATTAATCTTTTTGTGTTCACTAAGTTATATAAACTGTTGCATGAAACAGCTATTTTGTGCATTATTTGTAATTTCAGTAATAAAAACTGCATGTCCCTATGTTCTCGTCAACTCTATATAGCATTGGTTATACTGTAACTCTGATAGCGGTTTAAAATGTTGTAAAACAGCATTCAAACTGTATTTAGTAACAATCAAATGTATTGTGCGTTGTATGTGCCCAAATTTAAAGATATATGATGACCTTTTAGTTATTTAGAAAATATTTTTCTGTGTTTTCAATGAGAAAAATACATTCTGGTGGCTGCAACACACTCCACAAAATATAACAGAAGCTAAATATCAAGACAATGTAACAGAATAGCCAAATTAAACAGTCTAGAAACAGTATCACAATAAGTAGGTGAACTGATGATATCATGATTGGTATAAAATGAGCATCTCAGACACTGCAATCAAAGCTGGATTATGGTTTAACATTTTGTGCCAAAAGTCAAGAGACAATTACAAATGAAATATTTTTGTGTGTGTGTTCAGCAGAAGAGGTTGTTAAATAAGATATGTTGAAGAAAGCTGTAACCACTAACCTCCACAGTAGGAAAACAAATACTGTGGTTACAGATTTCCAACATTCTTCTAATGATCTTCTTTTGTGTTCAAAAGGAACACAACTATCCCCAAGTCTTGTATTATGTCAGATAGGGCAAATGTTTAAAACTTTAACAGTTATTAATAGTATCCCCAAAGCCTAAGCAATCAGCATTGTAATTATAAGGAAGGATGATGTAAATACACTGTTAAACATGCCTTTGTTTTCCTACATTTCTGCAGTGTGTTACAGCCAGTCGTAATAAAATTGTGTTTCATATTTCCAGCATACAGATCATTTTGTCAGTGAAAACATTTGAGATCTCTTCATGACTTTGTCAACTGAAAAAAGAGTTACCTGTTGGGTTGTTGTCTTCTGTGGTTTCAGGAGAGGCATTCATGCCACCCTGATCCTCACAAGTGCAGTTTGAAACTTCAACATCCATATTCATATCTCTAATTTGCATATTAACATGAACTGTAAATGGAGTTTCTGAAGAGTGATATAATTCGTCGTCGACGAAGTCCAATAAACGGATATTTCTCTGTTTACTCGCCATTGCGTCTCGCATTAATATCGATAACTTACTGTACTGAACTGCTGACGTGAAATGAACTGAAGAAACTCTTCTTGCCCGCTCGTCATATTCTAACGTTCCAGTTGCCGTAGTAATGGGGCGCGCGTTTGAGGGAGGAGGGGGAGGGGGGATTGTATACCGCTAAAGTTAACGATGCTAGAGTTCAGTATTATATTACAGTTTTATAAACACTACATTTATATTATTGTTTTAATTGTAACATTTTGAATAAGGCCTCACAGTGGCGCAGTGGGTAGCACGTTCGCCTCACAGCAAGAAGGTCGCTGGTTCGAGCCTCGCCAGTTGGCGTTTCTGTGTGGAGTTTGCATGTTCTCCCTGTGTTGGCGTGGGTTTCCTCCGGGTGCTCCGGTTTCCCCCACAAGTCCAAAGACATGCGGTATAGGTGAATTGGGTAAGCTAAATTGTCCGTAGTGTATGAGTGTGAATGGGTGTGTATGGATGTTTCCCAGAGATGGGTTGCAGCTGGAAGGGCATCCGCTGCGTAAAACATATGCTGGATAAGTTGGCGGTTCATTCCGCTGTGGCGACCCCAGATTAATAAAGGGACTAAGCCGAAATGAAAATGAATGAATGAACATTTTGAATAAAGAAATGCGAAATATGTCTTTAAAATATGTGAAATTTATTTTAATTAAGTGCTAAAGTCCTCCCCCATTGGTCAAAAATGGAAATGTCCAAATCCAGCAACATGCTTTGTACGTGTTTTAGCTCATTTGGACGACACAGCAGCTCTGAATATGGAGAGAAACGCTGTCCAGCTGACTATTCTGATCTGCTGCTCAAGAAAGGACATCAAAATAATTGTTTGCATTTGACAAAACTGATTTGCTGAAGTAAAAATCACAGTGCACCATCTAAATTCTTACATAAAAAATGTGTCTTTTTTTAAAAGTGCAAAGTTGAAATAGAGGGCAGCATATATGCTCTGATTAATTGCATCTTTTGCACAATAAAAAAAACTATCGTTTAAGTGAACAGATAAACTCAGTTAACATAGAAGTTCTAGTAAAAGTTCTGTCAGTCCAGTTTTCTGTTTAGTTCAGTGTGGTTTAATTTTCACTGCTGAAAGTCCAAACACTGAAGAGCAAATCCATCAATGCGCAGCTCCACAAGTCCCAAACCAAGCAAGCTAATGGCGACAGTGGCGAGGAACAAAACTTCACCAATTGAAGTGAAGGAAAAAAAACGTTGAGAGACACCAGCTCAGTTGGGCACGACCATTTCTCCTTTGGCCAAAGTTCTTGTGCAGAGCTGCAGTCCACCAACGTCTTTTCTGTCCGGCTACCACTTAGCCAGCTTACAGCCCTGTGCTCTATGCTGTATTTCTTGCTTAATCTAAAAAACATGTTATTAAAGTGCACAGACATCCAGAGATAAAAACCCAATCAATAATAATAAAACTGTAAACAAAAAAATAGGTTAGAGCTGGGATTGGTGGTTTGAGTCCGAGATAGACCAGGAGGCCTTTCTGTGTGGGACTCAAACCAGCGACCTTCTGTCTGTGCAGCAAACGCTTAGACATTTTGTAGCTTTGTTTATTTATTTATTTATTTTAGTTGTATATTACTATACCTTTTTGCTGTTTGATTACTGTATTTTTCTTAGGTTCGAGTAACGACAACTGGAGCAGAATGATATGATAAAAACTGTTTTCAGTTTCTTTTGCTTTAATCGCCATATAGACCTCCAGGACCCTATGTCAATTTTCGAAAAGAGCTTTCTGATTTTATTTCTGACTTACTAGTTAAAACTGATAAAATACTAATTGTAGGAGACTTTAACATACACATAGATGGCGCGAACAACTTCTACTCTGAAATTTGGACTTTACTAGAACATGTTAAGCTGCTTTGACACAATCTACATTGTAAAAAGCACTATATAAATACACTTGAATTGAATACGTGATGTGATCACGAAATGGTAAGGTTTATAATCTAATTAATACATACTAAACCTCTTTAATATTATTAAATGTAGACGCTAAATCACTGATAAGTGTTGGTTTGCATTATTTCACAGTTCTAAAGTTTCCATTTTAAACTGTTCATTTTATTTTCAAGATCTGAGGTAAACTATATGCTGTTGCTTTTAGTATGGCAATAAATGTCATGCAAAATGGCATTCAAACTCACATTGTAAGCATTTAACACTGAATAAAGCACATGAGGTGTACCTGTTTTTCAGCTGCAAAAAAATAGAAGCTGTTTCTAAAATATAAATTCCAGGTATTGGTTAGGACAAAAACTCCTTTTAATATGAAAATATTCTATCGCGTGTGGTTGCTTTTATTTAGAATGTATTCCACTGTGAAGACCCTAGATTAATAAAGGGACCAAGCTGAAAAGAAAATGAAAGAACAAATTAATTTAAATCAGCATTTAGGCTTGACAGTCAGGCTCGCGACTGTTGGTCCTCAATCTGGCAACTTGCGTTTGCGTGTGTTTTGATCCAGGAATGCAATACCTAGTTCAACTACATGCTGCACCTTTAAGTATAATTTCACATTTTGTATAATTTCAGTACTCAAGTTGTGACAACTGACAAACATAAGAGTAGCCGGTAAATACAAAAGCATGCTTGTAATGATGGAACAATCTAATGAATAAGGAAAATGGTGTAAATGGAAAGCTTTTAGAATGCAACAGTGCAGGTTTCAATGTGAAGGCTTCCCATGCAAAGCTTACTGAACACCTATTCAATTCAATTCAAGTGTATTTATATAGCGCTTTTTACAATGCAGATTGTGTCAAAGCAGCTTAACTTGTTCTAGTAAAGTCCAGATTTCAGAGTATAAGTTCAGTTCAGTTCAGTGTGGTTTAAGTTTCACTGCTGAAAAGTTCAAACACTGAAGAGCAAATCCACCGAAGCACAGCTCCACAAGTCCCGATCCGAGCAACCCAGTGGCAACAGTGGCGAGGAAAAAAAACTTCCATCAATTGACGAAGTGAAGGGAAAAAAAACCTAGAGAGAAACCAGGCTCTGTTGGGCATGATCATTATTCTACTGGCCAAACTTCCTTTGCATTTAATGACTTTGCGTTTTTGTGAACTGAACATTGTATCAGTAAATGAAATACGGTTATTTTCCGTAAATTGAAACAGTTCTATAAAACGTCTGTATTTTTTTACAGAAAAATTCTGGCAACCACAGCTGCCGGTGTTTTTCAGTAAATTTAACTGGTTTTTTTTTTTTTTTTTTACAGTGTACACAATATTATTATCTTTTATGATTTGGACTACATTTGGACATAATTACACGTTGTGTACAAACTTCTTGTAAAATAATCATCACTCGCTGTCTATTGAAGTGTGTGATGTCATGGAGGAGGTGGAGCTAATGACTGACTTCCATAAACAAACAAACTGCATTCATAATAACCGCATTCTCTTCAGAAAAGCCCCATCATTTATGATGATGTGATTTAGAGTTGACATTAACCTGGCCTAAGGTGGGGGTTTTTTTTCAACTCCTCAAACTGCCAAAAAGCCTCATGCTGCATTCACACCAGACGCGGAAGAAGCGTCAAGCGCAAGTGAATTACATGTGAAGTCAATGCAGAATAGACATCCTGCGGCGCGAATGACGCGATTCACCTGAATGAATCGGCGCGAGTTGAGCATTTTGCGCGATCACCTGTTTCCAAATGGCCTGTCTCTAAAAGTGAGGGACACCACAACCCCACCCCCACCCCCACCATTGCGTGATTTATTCGCAGGTTCCGCGTCTGGTGTGAACACAGCATCAGACTGAACATCATCAAGTCCATCACCCAAATCTATAAGAGTATGGATTTATACCATGAACTCTTTTCAGCTCTTTGTAAATGCCTAAAATCTTTTGCTCTTTGGCTGTGAATGGATGTCCATCTAGGAATAATGCTGGGATAACAAACAATACATTTGTAGACAATCCTTGCCATTATCAGCTATAATGATGCATGTTTGAGGAGATTATTTTACAAAAGGAAAATCCTTACCCCTGCTGACCTTCATGCATGCACATGTATGTATCCTGCTGGTTGAAATGTGCCGGGTTAATTCTAAGCATTTTGAAAGATTATGAGGCATTAATATACAAAAATGTAAAAAAAAAAAAATTATAAAAATGAGCACATTCTAATGTGGAAGATTTCAGGATTGCAGTGAGAATAAAATGCAAAATACATATTGTCATTTTAAATCTTTATACTTTATATGCCACTATAAGTCAAACCACTGACACCATCTTTTACACGTTTGTCAGCCTTTTTAAAGATACAATTATAAAAATAAAACAGCTAATTTCAGTAAATAATTATATCATTTTTTTAATAGCTGGTAAGGTGATAATGAAGTAACTGATAAATGTCACACCGACTTTGAAAACGATCTCTTTTATGTTGTTAATTTTACGTGTTCTCATGCCTGGTTTAGTGCCAGCTGAGATGGTTGGGAGGATTTTTTCTTGACCGGTTAAACTTTGATGAGTTCACTCCATCTTTAACGAGTCTCTTTGATGGAAAGTTCCGTGTACCTGCAGAGTGCATTGAGCTGGTTTGGTTTCCTACAAAGAAGCACACTGGTTATTTTTGGCTTACCTGTATCTGGTTTGAGGAGTACCAGCCAAAACAATGACATTTATTTTACTTTAATGTGTGCAGTCAGAATAATTACGTTAATTACCACTCAGAAGTTTGACATTATTCGTAATGGGAAAAAAAAAAAGAAGTCTCGCATGCTCACCAAGGCTGCATATTATTTATTTATTTATTATTTTTTAGAACAAAGTACAGCTATAACATATTAATACATTTTGAAATAACATTTTAAAATAAATGCTTCCTATTTGAATATGTTTCAGAATGCAATTTAATCCTGTGATTCAAAAAGCTGAATTTTCAGTATAATCGCCCCAGAGTGCACAAGAAGTAAACTATTCAGTTAAGCATTGATATTAAAATACTGGTTAAAGTGTTAAGACAGACTGTTCAAACAGAACAGAAGAGCTAAATTACTTCCAAATGACCTACAGCAAATGTATTCACCCTTAATGAATCTTCAACTTTGTCAAAACCTGGATTAAATCACCAAATCTCCCAACGAAATTAAACACATTAATTCCAAGCATTAAGCCTCAGACAGAAAGTGTTTCCCTGCTGAGATGGGATGAGCACAAGCTGTTATTGGTACAGGACTGCTGCATGGGCACTGCACTGTGTGACAAAAATAAGGAGTGCAGAGAGAGAGAGGGCCGAAAACTAACTGTGCTTAATTGTGTAGCCACTAGCTTACCCTGCTGAAAAACAACAACAACGAGAAACCATATACCAGCAAACCAGCATCAAAACATACCTTACTAGCATTTGCAGTTTTTTTTCTCATTAGGGTACTTATAGTAGGCTACTTATACCAAATCATCTTAGAAATATGTTAACAATGTGCTAAGATATGTTAGCTGTGTGCTGACTCGTGATAAAACAAGTGGCTGGCTAAAATGTGTGTTAAATCAAACACAAAGGACAGTTGTAGCAGATCAAACATGTTAGCATTATGCTAAATCACACAAGAGACGAACATACTGTAGAAACAGGAGTAACCTGTTAATAATAACAGCTTTGATAAGTCATTAAGCATTTACAAAACTGCTAAGAAGTTACCTATGTGATAGAACATGTTGGCAAATTAGAAAAAAGTTAACAACTTATAAAACACGCAAATACTGTTCTATAGCCAGTAGCGACAATGTATTTCAATTGTGACAAATCATCTTAGAAACATGTTAACAATGTGCTTAAGTATGATAGCAATGTGCTAAATCATATTACTAAATTGATAAATGTGTGATAAAAACATGTTATAGCTAAATTATGCTAAATACAAGCTAGGAATTAAACATTGGCAGCCATGTAGAATTATATTACTTCTGTAGTTCTGTACACTATAATTTTGAACATAAAATGGCATAGGCACTTAAAGAAAACTGACAAACAAACTGCCCTGAGAGGTAAAGAGTATTGCTCCGTCATTATGCATGCAGGACATACTGTGGCCTATGTGATTTAAAATATGGACATAATAAATAATTTTTAGATCTCTGATAAAAATTTATTACACTAGTGTCTTGTCTATTAAAGTGATTTTTTTTTATATGCACAACTACACTTGATGTCTAACCAGGAAAATTACTTTAATTAACAATTGACAATCAATATGTTTAGTATTATACTACTACCTGCACAACTGAACTCGCAAACACAAACGTTAAAGCTTTTGTGTAATGCTGTTTCCACACCACCAGGTGTCAGTAAGATTCAAGACTGCATCCGAAATGTCTCATTGCAAGATACTGTACAAAGTACACCTATTAGGGTTCATTTGTTCTTCAGAAGGATTTCAGTGTCAGCGTCAGAGCAACATCTGATTATGGTTTGCTAGATTTAAATACCACAAAACTGTACATTAAGGAAAAAACAAACAAACATATTTTTGTAATTCTGGGGAAAAAAGCTATTTCCCCTTATACATTTGCAGAGACTGCAGACTGCAGATCATTGTGTCAATCAGTAAAAGGGCACCTTCATCACATGAATATGTTACCAGAAATCAGATTTAGTTTTGACATTGTAACAATGGTTTAAGCAGCGACGTGAGTTTGACTGAAAAAAAAAAAATCTGAATAAGAAGTTTTGAAAACGCTCTTGACTTTTTGAAGAATATTTGCTGGCATTATTGTGCAGAAACGAGAGATTACACATTTAATAAAAACAAAATGTTTGATTCTTCAAGGCATCACTTTACAGATCATTCATATAATATAATCATGCTGTAAATTTCTCTTTATTGGATGGAAGAAGCCAACACAAAATTTTGTGTGTCTCTTTAAATGCAAATGGATGCTACTCCCCGTCCCTTTTCTAGAAGAGAGCAGAGACTTTACAGCTTATGCCTGGGCTACTCAAAATATTGCAGATATACAAAGAAGTTCCACTTGCACTATGGTTGGGGAAAAGTACAACTCTCTGAAAGTCCCACTTTACAGGCAATTGTCAATCAGTAGGCTATAACCTGGTGGCCCTTTTGAGGGATGGGTTTGTACAGATTTGTTAACAATTATAATGTGCTTACACTGCTTTTGAAAGGATAAATAACATCACGTCACAAATCTTCTCTCTCCAGTGTTATCCTCCCGTCTTAGCTCCAGACTTTATCTCTGCTTCTTCTAGATTTTGTACCTGCTGGCTCTTGTTACGTCTTGTCATTTGTCACATTGGTGTAATGTTCACCACATTAACAGTTTGTTGGACAAATCCATTTCCATCTCCCATTATTCACATTAATAGTTTTTTAAGTTCAAAACCACCTCAAAAGGAGCACAAACCACATGTGTGTGAAGTAAAGTGTTTTTTGTTTGTTTTTTATTTGACGTTCCGAGCACTCATTTCTCATGCAATACTTCAAAATGTGCAGAAAGTTGTAGGAAAGCCAGCTATTGAAACAGCAGTAATCAAGATTTGTAATTTAATTGTGAATAAAGTGAGCAGTTTTAACGATTTCAGGATTCTCTTATTCATTTAGAGAGCACATGGTCTTGGCCCAGGGGCATTGCAATAAACGTTTCTTTAAAAGGGACTTTGGTAACCTATCAACAGCAAACAAATCACCTGCATGTGTTTTTAAGCCTCATCAGTTTAGACTCATGAAATACAGCTTTCTGTGCACACATAAAGCTTTCACATCAATTGCCAGTTCACATAATGTCAGTTATGCTTAGTTCACATTTGCATTGACTTCGTATGTAAACTACTAGAGCAAATAAATAAATAAATTTGCATTCAGTGTGAACCTAGCATTATAGGTCTGCACATGTAAACAGTATATTAGATCTGTGAGCATCTTTTAGACATTAAGACCACACCGTACTAACAGGACATAAGGGTTTTTGGCACAAACTTCTCTAAGAATCCATATTGTGACGTGTTTTTGTATTTGTCTGTTAGAAACAGTCCCTTTGTAGATATTTTTCAGGTTCAAATAGCAACATTATGCATTAAAGAAGTTTGATAGAGTCAAAACACTTTTAAGATTGTTACCAGTGTTTAGTGCAAATGGTGTCACTCAGTTTGGTCTTTGTCTCACAGCTCTGGTTCTCTGAGTGAAGTATTATGCCACATTTCATGCGTTCATCCAACACTGCTCTAGTCCTCACTTTAACCAGCTGCCATTGTTGGTTGTCTCTTCGTAGTGCGTGTCAGTGTTTGGGCTAGTGTTACCTATACTTAAGTGATCACTCCTGGGGCTTTTGTCTGACGGCTACAGGAGACAAAGCTATTATGACCAGAGATAAAACAAGCAACAGAGCAGATTTGTGCAGTTGGGGAGCTAATGCAGCGATATACTTAACAGACGATTAACTGTAAAGTTTTCACAACACTGTTTTCAACTTTTAAAAAATGATATCTATGGGTTTTGGCTATTCATTTACATCACAATGACATTTTAGCCTGAAAATGCTAACTTCTGAAAGGGGGTTTCAATGTGCAAAATTTTGAAAGCAGTATTGTTATTTTCTGTTTTTAAACATTAAATTATTATAAGTTTTTTTTTTGTGTGTGAAATATGGGATTTCCCACAAATATGTGTAGAGCTTATAATGTTTCTGAAAAAGAATATTCTTCCAATTTCTGTCAAATTTTGTTTTACCCTGAAATGGCTTATTTAAAATCGCTTTACAAAATCTCATGTATTGCATTGACTAGTAGTGGTGTACAAAATCAATTGTAAAAACTGATCACATAGATTGTATGTTCAAGCAGCATTTTATGTTATATACTTATGTTTTTAAAGGTAAGCTCCATCTAACTGATGCAAAAATGCTTTTGTTTTTTTTTTTTAATAAAATTGTAGTAATCATGGGCAACACGCTGGCTCTGTCGCCTCACAGCAAGATGGTCGCTGATTTGAGTCCCGACTGGGCCAGTTGGCATTTTTATGTAGAGTTAGCATGTTCTCCCCGTGTTCGCGTGGGTTTCCTTCGGGTGCTCCGGTTTCCCCCACAGTCCAAAGACATGCGCTATAGGTGAATCCGGTTAACAAAAATGACCATAGTGTGTGAATGTGAGTAAGTATGGGTGTTTCCTAGTACTGGGTTGTGGCTGGAAGGGCATCCGCTGTGTTAAAACATATGCTAGAACAGTTGGCGGTTCATTCCACTGTGGCGACCCCTCATAAATAAGGCACTAAGCTGAAGGAAAATGAATCACTGTGGAGTTTTTGAATAATTTATTAGTGTTTATGTTTTATTTATATTATTTACAATACTTTCTTTATGAATGCTACATCATAATAATGTTATGATACACATATATTACACAATATACTGAACAGTTAATCTGTAATAAATACTGCAGTATGCTTTAGTACACAGTACTTTACTACAGTAAACTGTGGTGTGTTGTAGTACAAATTAGAAAACCTGTTAGTGTTTTGTTTATATTACTTTAGTTGTTGCATTACCACAGTGACAATAGAGTTATCACAACCACTAGTATCGTTCAAAAGCTCAATAGTATTTACAAAAAAAATAAATACTATTGTTTTTATTTTTATGTGGATGTAGTGGGCGATTTCACGTGCAGCCAGTGCAACAATTTGATGAAAGCATGATCTGTCTCTATTGAGAAAGAAAAAGAGAAGCTGCTCAGGTTACAGTGAAAGCCAAGCCTGTTATTACTGGTAATGAGGGCATCTTATATAACACAATGTAAGTGAATAAAGCATAGGGGTTTGCAGAGAGGTGGGAGACCTCACAGACCTGACCGCTGGATAACTTTCTGGCACACTTTATGACGAGACTATCAGGCGACTGATGAATAACACTGGTGTGATATCAACATGAAGAAAAGGCTCTTATAAAAACAGAAAAAAGGTTATTCGTTCAAAAAAAATTAAATCAACTCTATTTATTGCAGTTTTGAATTTATATTTAGAAATAATGACTTTTTTTTATTTCTTGTTTTTTACCCTTAGACGTGACATGTTACAACTCATAATTGATTGTAAATTCACAATTGGGAGAAAATAAAATAAAAATGTGTTGTTTTTGCTTAAAGTTCTGCACTTTTTACTTAAAATCATTCAACATGAGCTCAAAATTTGTATAATATTCTGATGAGTAATAATGATACATTGCAATTCTATAACTTTAAATTATGCAGTGTAAAACCCAATAAGTTAGGGTAACTCAAACCATTTGAGGAAAACGATTGCAACAAACTTTGAGTTCAAAAACAAATCCTAATGAGTACTGTGAACTTAATACATTTGAGTACAGTAAAACCCAATAAATGAAGAGAACTCAAACCAATGAGTACTATAAAACCCAATAAGTTAAGGTTTAAAGTTAAGTTTAGCTTACCCAATTCACCTATACCGCATGTCTTTGGACTTGTGGGGG
>CAIGQW010054382.1:3570898-3585493 GCA_903798125.1 Danio choprae
CATTCTAACCCAATCAGCCTGACATAATGATCTCCAGCCTTGTGCTCGTCAACATTCTCACCCGAGTTAACTCAGCAGGTCTATCTCAGCAGGTCCTTTAATGACAGCAATGAAATGCAGTGGGACGTTTTTTTTCAGGATTAAGTTAATTTTCATGGCAAAGAAGGACTATGCAGATCATCTGATCACCCTTCAGAACATTCTGGAGTATTTGCAAATTGCTATTATAAAAACTTTAGCAGCAACTTTTCCAATTTCCATCTTCAAGTTTCATCATGCAGATTACTGTAGTATTGGCAACCTAGTAACCAACAATAAACAGGGCAAGTACAATGGAGAAAGTTATTAAGGGAATTGTAGAATATTAAGCATATTTTAATCAAAATTTCAAGATTCCAGTTTCTCATGCAATACTTAAAAATTTGCAGACACAGGGTGATGGAAATGCAGCTAGTGTTCCTCAAAAATGCAGAACATGCATGAACTTTGTATATTTAACAATGATTTCCATACTTGAGCTGCCAAGGGACATTCTACCAGAGACGTACATGTTTACTTATAATAAATGTGACAGGGCCTGACCTTTAAGCTTGTCCTCTTCAACAAATCATACAAAAACAAGCATAATATCATACAATTCAATGGTAGAACGCATCCTTGATCATTGCCAGCTTCTCTTCCATTAAATGATGTCACTTCCTCTGAGTCAAAGCCTTAAAGGTGTATTGCACGCATTTTATGTTAAAAGGCAAATGTGACAGGACTGACAGAAACATGGGGACAATTGTAAAATAGTATTTATTTGTACAATTTATTCATAATTTCCCGTTTTTAATCAATTGATGTGAATGATAACATTTGTAAAGTGTTTTTAATAAAGAACATAAATCTGAACCAAATGAATGACATATCCTTTACACAACCACTCGCAGAAATTAACCATCAGTCCATTTTAGTCCAAACATCAGTCCAATTTTTTGGGATGAAATTCTGTTTGTTCACTGTATTTATGTTTATATTTCAGGGACAGATAGTGTACGTTTCTGGTAGAATGTCCCCTAAACATTTTGCATGTGGCTTACAAAATGACAGACAATGGAGGCATTTTCCAATTTTTCTGACAAAATAACCAGCTTTTATATGAAAACACAGTATATTGAAATAAATACATGAATATTTATACAGTATATATGAAATAAATGTCTTAAAACATGAAATAAATGGGAAGCTACTATATATGAAATAGAGTTCTGTTTGTTCTGCAATGCAAAATTAAAGGTTGGAGAATGTTACGACAAAGCATTTGCATAAAGAACTAACTAAATAAACAAATACATTATACTATAATTTCTAAATGCTTTCAGTCTACACTGTGCTATTATTAAACCTAAGTGGGGCAAACAAAATATGCTTGGTGCTTACACTGGGCAACCCCTGATCCACAGCAGGTGATTTCGGGCTGGCTCAGGAATTGGGATGTTTCTATTAAGAGGATTATTGTGGCTGCAGTAGATCAGTGATATAAGCTGAGGATCACCTCGCTCGACTGAACATTAGCGCAACATGCTTGCAGGCTCAATTATGGGCACAACTCCAAAACATCAATCTATCATTAGGATCCAAATGTTTACTCACAATAGATGACCTGTGTATGACTGCCTGAGAAGAACGACTTTCTAGTGGCATGTTTGTAATATATGTTTCTGAAGATAGCAGCAACTATAGGGCACATTTTAATAGGAAGTGTCCCCCAATGACCTGAGAGGACTGAAGGACAAGCCCACTTCAGCACATTATATGTCAGTTTATGTGAAAATAATCCTAAAGCACTCTTTAACCCTCTTTCACTGGAACTGCATCGGGCTAGCGACAAAATAAGATTCACTGCTCATGCTTCAACTTAGACAGGTCAAGATAGATAGACAGACAGACAGTTAGATTGATAATAGGTTGAATATCATGCATGTCTCTGCATGTAAACAATGTAAAAGTTTTTTTGTAAGAGATTTCCACCCTTCCCTACATCATAGCCTGAATTTTTACATTGCAAATACGAGCCATAAATATATGAATATCTGATTATCACAAGGAATGCAGTCATTTTTTATACCACAGATTTCCTTTCCTCATTTAAAATTTTCCCTTTTTGGTCCATGGGAACCTGCTTCAGCTACTGGGCAAAAACCCATTACTAACTTCTATTTTTACATCCTGAAGAATACAAATATAGACTTAACTGGTAAATGTCACTAAGACATTTCGTTTACTGAATTGCAGTCCTAATTCATTCATTTTCCTTCAGCTTAGTCCCTTTATTCATCAGGGGTCGCCACAGCGGAATGAACCACCAACTTATCCAGCAATATGTTTAACACAGCAGATGCCCTTCCAGCTGCAACCCAGTACTGGGAAACATCCATACACACTCATTCACACACATACACAACGGCCAATTTAGTTTATTCAATTCACCTATAGCGCATGTCTTTGGACTGTTGGGGAAACCGGAGCACCTGGAGGAAACTCATGCCAACACGAGGAGAACATGCAAACTCCACACAGAAATGCCAACTGACCCAGCTGGGACTCGAACCTTGCTGTGGTGACAGTGCTAACCACTGAGCCACCGTGTCGCCTGCAGTCTTAATTTCTTTTCATTTTCATTTCGACTTAGTCCCTTTATTAATCTGGGGTCGCCACAGCGGAATGAACCGACAACTTATCCAGCATATGTTTTACGCAGCGGATGCCCTTCCAGCTGCAACCCATCACTGGGAAACATCCATACACAGTCATTCACACACATACATACACTACGGACAATTTAGCTTACCCAATTCACCTAGAGAGCATGTCTTTGGACTGTGGGGGAAACCGGAGCACCCGGAGGAAACCCACGCCAACACGGGGAGAACATGCAAACTCCACACAGAAATGCCAACTGACCCAGCCAAGGCTCGCACCAGCGACCTTCTTGCTGTGAGGCAATTGTGCTACCCACTGCGCCACCGCATCGCCTGCAGTCTTAATATTTAATCAAATATCAAAACATTAATATTTGTGATGGCAGCACGGTGGCGCAGTGGGTCATTTGTACGAGTTCAGTCGTATAAACATGTACGATTTTAAAAAGGAGACATGGGACCCAACCCTGCCCCTAAACCCACTCATCATTGGGGATGAGCAAATCGTACTAAATTGCATGAATGAGATCGTACGAATTAGCCACCAAATCAAAAAGTTATGAATTGCAGTGAAATTGCATTGCTACATCATATGTACAATTTAAGGTAAACTGAATTATTAATGTAAAATAATGCAATATACAATAGGTTTTGATTGTTGCTTTTTTAAACCAAAATAATTGAGTTGACATCACACACACACACACACACACACACACACACACACACACACACACGGAGGTCTAACTTACCGTAACAGGTTTCTTTAACGAAATAAAAAAAATAAACTTCTCTACTAACCAAAAATCTAGGAGAAACAGGTTTTAAAAGAAAGATAGCACCCTCTCCCTATGGCTGTCACAAAAGGGGGACGAGACCAGAGCTGTGAGTATGAATAACAGTTTATTAAGTAGGATGGCAGGTAAATGTCTGAATTCAGAAATCTAATGCAGGAGAGATGAAGCAGTAGACCAGATGATTTGGAGGGTGAGATGAAGCCAGGTACACAGAGGGATCGGAGAATACACAACCAGATGAGACCAGGAGGGAACCACACTAGGAGGGTGAGACACAGACACTGGAGATCATAGGAATAAGACAGGTAAGTATAACTTGACTGCTTTGGATTCACTGACCATGATAGGGTTAGCCCTTCTGTTTTGTGACGAGGCCACACACTTAGTGAGGGACGGTGAGGGATTATATGGGGCTGGAGTGATGACTGTGATGATTAGAATTCAGGTGACTGTGATTGGGGTGACTGTGAGTGGGGAGAACCTGGCCTGGCTGTTACAATGGCTTTCCATGTAGTAAGAACAAAAAAACAAACATACATAAATATTTACCATACCTCCTAAATACAAACATCGTTTGCAGCCTTCACAGCAGGAACACTTAACGTTGCCAGGACTGCGTACGCACACACGCTATGCCTTTAATAAGCAATGTAACTGAGTTGACAAGAATGTAGGACAGACACTAAATTATTATTTTTTTAATTACAGAAATTACAAATATTACAGGAAATAGATGTCTCATGCAATTTTTTATATAACTTGGAAGAGTAAACATACAAAAATGTATAGTCGCTTCCATTGAAAAAGACCCACTGTGTATTTAGATAGAAATCTGTCATTCTATGGGAATAAAAGCATAACATTTATTATTTGTTTTTATACAACACTGAATAAGTTTTATTATATGTCTGTTAGTAGATAAAGTTGTTTTAATTGTATTGAATTGAAAATATGTAGGGGCAGCATGGTGGCGCAGTGGGTAGCGCTCTAGCCTAGTGGAGTTTGCATGTTCTCCCCGTGTTCGCATGGGTTTCCTCAGGGTGCTCCGGTTTCCCCCACAAGTCCAAAGACATGCGGTATAGGTGGATTGGGTAAGCTAAATTGTCCGTAGTGTGTGTGTGTGAATGTATTGTATATATGTATTGAATGTCCGTAGTGTATGGGTGTTTCTCAGTGATGGGGCTGCAGCTGGAAGGGCATCCGCTGCGTAAAACATATGCTGGATAAGTTGGCGGTTCATTCCGCTGTGGCGACCCCAGATTAATGAAGGGACTAAGCCGAAAAGAAAATGAATGAATGAATGAAAATAAGTAGGATATTTCTTAATATTTGCAGAAAGTGAAAAATATAAACTCCAAATAGAGTACAACCCGTGCCTTAACACTTTACTTATAATACGTCCTCAGGATGTAACAATTGTTATGCCTTTAATAACCAATGTAACAGAGTTGATCAGAATATAGGGACAGACACAAAATAATTTTTTTTCATTACAGAAATTACAAATAATACAGGAAATAGATGTCTTAGATATATAACTTAGCAGAGTAAACATACAAAAATGTTTAAATAGTGATAATTATTTTATGAAAATAGGGGCTGTATGTATGATTCAGGTGGCAAAGGCAGTCAAAAATAGGCATAGTGGGAGTCATTAAGTTAATATTTTTCAAGACAAAAAGTCCCTAAATACACAAACATAATTAACATAATTTATGGTGATAACTTTGATATAATCTGTGCCGTTATTCAAAACTGGTGGTGGATGAGGAGATTCCCCACAATGTGTAAAAGCACTTTGAGTGTCCAGAAAAGCGCTATATAAAATGTAAGGAATTATTATTAATATTTTTTTAAATTATCATTATTATCATTATTATTAAAACATGTTTGTTTGTTTTTTTTTTTATAAATTATAGAAGGTTTATCTTGGAGATGAAAAATGTACCCGCCATTCTAGAATCACCCATATATCTTTGACAGGAAAGAATGTTCCCCTCTGTCTGTTTGGCATCTGTGCGTTTGTACTTTGACCCATGGTGCTCTGGGATTCTCCTTGGCACGGTGTCTGGGATTTACAGAAATGAGCAAGCACTCCGATACAGAGATGCCAGAGTCCAGATAAACAGTCCATTCTTTTGGGTCTTCAACTTTAGTATAGACAGAGATAAATCCAACGGGCATCAGCACACATAGGGGTTTATAGACATGGGAAATATTCCCACACAGACCTGCAGTGTACATAAATGCCCTTTGGTTGACTTGGCAAGACTGATACAAGCTCTAAACCACAAAGTTGGCACATGACAAAGTGTCAAAATCAAAGTAATACAAATCAAAGTTAAATCAGTTGTGGGAAACACTGCTTTCAGTGGAAACCTGCTTCCATAATGTTTCATCATAAAGCTGTAGAATCTTAATTCAAATGTATTATTATTATTTTAATATTTATAACATTTTCTGCTACTATTTGACTACATTTGGAAACATTTTTATTTTATATATAGTAACTGAGTTGATTGTGTTTATGTTACAGTTATTGCTTACATCTAATGATACAGAAATGTAATCATTAGACCACAAAACCAGCTAAAAGACTATTATTGTTATTATTATTGTAAATATTTTAATATTTAGCTTAGATACCTTATTTAAAATCTGCAATATTAGGTTTACAAAAAATTGAAATATTCACAAAATAGCCTTTAAAGTTGTCCAAATTAAGTTCTTAGCATATAATGGTCATAATTTCTTTTAAAGTAAAATTCTTGCTATTAACAAACCATTAACTATGATTTGTTTCCTAAATAAACCCATAATTTGCTGCTTATTAATAGTTATTAAGGTAGTTATTAAGCTGGGTTTAGGTATTAGTTAGGATTAGGGTGTAGAATAAGATCATGAAACATATCTGCTTTATAAGTAAACAGCCATTATCTTGATATTGAGCAGGGAATACGCCACTAGTTAATAATGAGAATTGTTACATAAACTAAAGTGTTAACTATAATTGTTGGCATAAAAGACAAATTGATCATTTTGACCCATTCAATGTATTTTTGGCTACTACAGGGTCATGTTTTGCAGAACAGTGAAAAATAGAAACAAAATAATATGCTTATATTATCAGGCCAGAAATGTGAGGCCTATTTAACATTTGAAGTCTCATAGATCTAATGCAGATGAGCATATGAGCAATAATACACCTACAACACATAGAAGCAAAAATACATTCAGAAATACAAATTTCATTGTAAAATCTTATTTAAAAAAAACCCAAAACAATCGCAGCTATTGCGAATAAGTGTCTTCTTGTACTTGGCCTTTTTCACTAAGGGGACTTATACCATCTACCAGATGGAAGTAACTGAAAAGAACCATGTAGCGGATGGGAAGAGACTTGCACAATAATGGAGGCTTTTCTTTTCATCACTATAGTAAATAAATCAATTCCATCTTCAAATATGTGTAGGAACATGTATTTTGTCATTTAAACAACTCAATAGCAATCTTATTAATTGATCTATGGTGATACTAGCGAGAGAGATCAGAGCTGTTGGAGAGATTAGAGCTGCTGGATTTGCAACATGTTAAGTTAAATACAAATCTTGCAGGTATGCATATGGTATCTGGGAATATCTTATCATTGACAGAGTCTCGCTTCCATGAGTTGACTTGAGAACATATGCAAACGGATCAGTCCAATTTACAAATTCATAATTCAACAAGATTTGCAAACAGGTTTTTTTAACATGTTAAAAAACAAATTTAATTAGGCCCTGCTGTGTTTTATCTAAGCAGGTGACAAAGTCTATAGTTTAAACTAGTGAGCAATGGCATATTTAAAATAAAGCAGAGTGAAAAGAATGATATTACGCCTTTTGAATGTAATGATGTAAAAGTCCAGGTGCTTGAAATTACACTGAAAAAAATACTTTTCTTACTTAGAGTTTTTGATTTGTTTCTAGTCCAAATATCTAAGATAAAAAAGTAAAAAATAATGTCTTGTTTACAGAAATACTAAGTTTAATCTGCCAACGGGGTAAGCAAAATAATCTTATTTCAAAGGAAAAACAAGACCATTTTGCTTTACCTCATTGGTAGATTATTTTACTTTTAAAGGAAAAACTAACTTAATTTTGACTTACTATTTCTAGCATATTGCACTTGATTCATGTATAGCCTATTGTGTATACAGTCCATCTTGAGTCCGCAACCAAGGAGGACAAAGTTAAGGTACCCAGGACCTACAATTACCTTAAACCCATGAGTCTACTGCATCCTGTATGTAATATAAATTTAGGGAGGATATGATGTCTGGTCATTGAAAATCTTTTTAATATATATATATATATATAAAATGACTGTGATGACGTGAAGGTGCGGAGCTGATTAGAATTCAGGTGACTATGATTGGGGTGACAGTGAGTGACCTCATTATTTTCAATTAGTATCAATTCTAATTGATTAAGAATAAAAATGGGTCCCACGGACCCGAACACCACACAGGGGTTACGCATATTTAGATATTAAGACTAGAAACAAGACAGAAATTGCAGTGTGCTCTCAGCTACTAAAATCAGTCCCTGCGGCCTTGTCATTTGACTCTGTCGCACAGCTGTGATTGACAGAGCTTAGAGCCACGTGAGCGTCTGGTGTCTGTGAGGCCCGCAAGTGCTGGTGGAATCTCGACGGCAGCTGTTCTGGCCTGATTTAGTCACTGAATCACATCTGCAAACAAGCCCAACAAACCATTAGATAAGAGCTGAGCACACAGATGTCACTTCTCCACTACCACTTCAAGCTGTGTAGACAAGGTCCTACGGACAAGGTCAGAAAATTACCAGAATGTTGTTAAATCTATTGTACTGTACTGAGGGCATATATTATATATTTTATAACAAATTATGTTAATTTAAGGGCAAATGATTGGCACTACCAACTGGCACAGCTTGAAAAACTAAATGTTTGCATGCCAAAATGATCTTTTACAGAAACTGCACACTGTTCAAGCAGGAACATAAAATCACAGAGCCATATAAATAAACACTTCTATGATCAATAAATTAGTACATATACATATATTTTTATGTTAACTCAGTTCAGTTCATCTTATTTTTACTTTTTACAATGTAGATTGTGTCAAAGCAACTTAACATAGATAAAGAAAAAAGAGAACCATCAAATTATTAAATCATGTTTCTAGCCTATTTTTTAAAGTTAAGATGTTCAATGTAAGTTAAAATAACTCAAAGTTAATTTGATTTTACTCTACAAATTAAAGCAGCCATGTCATTTTTTTTTGCAATGTAGTAAAAGTTAGATCAACTTACCTTTGTAAATAAAGTATCCTTAATTATACTGTTGTGCCTTTATAGTGTACTTCTAAGCGTTTACTTTTCCTCGCACTTTTTAAAAGCATCCTTTGTTATAATTAAACATTTAGCTTTAAAGTACAATTTAAATCATTGTTTTAAAAGTATTTGTCATGCTTTAAAAAGGTACATTTTTTGATTTGTTGATTAACTACTAAAGTGCATCTAAAGCACTCAATTATAGTTTGAGCTATAATGTGCATAATTTATTACATTTAATTATATTGATTATATTTTACAAATACAAACTGTGGGCCTAGTGGAGTTTGCATGTTCTCCCTGTGTTGGCGTGGGTTTCCTCCGGGTGCTCCGGTTTCCCCCACAGTTCAAACACATGCGGTATAGGTGAATTGGGTAAGCTAAATTGTCCGTAGTGTATGTGTGTGAATGAGTGTATATGGATGTTTCCCAGTGATGGGTTGCAGCTGGAAGGGCATCCGCTGCGTAAAACATATGCTGGATAAATTGGCAGTTCATTCCACTGTGGCAAGCCCAGATTAATAAAGCAACTAAGCCGAAAAGAAAATGAATGAATGAATGAAACTGTGGGCCTAACTTTACTACAAATTTATATTACAAATGTATTTTTAAAAATGAAAAGTGAAATATAATGTACTTAAATTCTACTTAAGTGGGCTAAAAGCATTCTTAATTTCAAGTAACTGCAATAAAAAAAAAACAGTATGTTTATTTAAGTGTAAACAACATGCAATTAACACAGTATATTCTATAATTTTTCAAAAACAAAACCTTTAATGAAACGGTCTTTAATAACTACACACATTATATCAAGTTATCTTTAAAAATAATGTTGGTTGAGCATTTAGGAACATTTTGTCTAGAAAAATATTAACTTAAAAACTCCCACTATACCTATATTTGAATGTCTCCAACTTTTGCATCGTAGCTACATCTATGTGTGTTACATTTTAACACATTTTGTTTCTGTATGTTTTGTAATTAAAAATGTTGTGTCCATCCCTACATTCTGGACAACTCTGTTACTTTGGTTATATAAAAAGGCAGTCTTTAAAGCACTGATAGAAAAAGCATGTGACTTGCTCCAAGAGATGTCACTTCCTCTCTGGAAGTCTAAAATGTTTAAAGCAATAGTAGATTAATTATTTGTCAACTCTGTATGATATTTCAATAAAAAAGTCACTTTTTGAAAACTATGATATGATGAAACGCATATTATTTATTAATTTTCCTTCGGCTTAGTCCCTTTATTCATCAGGGATCGCCACAACAGAATGAACCGCCAACTTATCTAGCATATGTTTTACACAGCGGATGCCCTTCCAGCTGCAACCCAACACTGGGAAACACCCATACACTCATTCACACATACAATTTAGTTAATTCAATTCACCTGTACTGCATGTCTTTGGACTGTGAGGGGGAAACCGGAGCACCCGGAGGAAACCCACACGAACAAGGGGAGAACATGCAAACTCCACACAGAAATGCCAACTGACCAAGCCGGGACTTGAACTAGCGACCATCTTGCTGTGAGGTGACAGTACTAACCACTAAGCCACTGTGTCACCCCCACACATATAATATATACATAAATATTCTGCTTTACATGTCATGTGGTATCTGGTTTAAAGCATCGTGAGCTAAAGTACAAAATAGTGAAAAATGTCAACTCTGTTATTGTCAACTGTGTTAGGGGTTTAAAAAATAATAATAAAGTAAAGAACAATAAGTACCAGAAGCAAACATTCCTTATTATATTTAAGCATTCTTGCATTATTTTTAGTATCTACTAAGAATACATAGAAAAAGCATATTGCCCTATATCAAATTACATGAAATGTACAAGTCATTTAATATACACAGAAAACATAAAGAATAAATGTAATTCTTATTTACAATGGTAAAGACAACAGGAGTTACAACTGCCATTGCAAACTATGTTGAGATGATATAAAATGTCACGTTTTTTGGATAAAGTGACCTGTGAAGGTTACAAAATCATTAGCTAAGGCATTTGCAAGGAAACCCTTTTGAAACAACCACTAAAAATATCCTGCCCCTACTGCGCACCCATCTGTGCTCTTCTTAACAAGGGCATTAGAGTCTCTGCTGGTCACAGCAGCCCGACAACGCCTACGACTGACCCAAACTCTTCACTGACAGCAGGAGCCAACATCCTCCCTTCATCAATATTATTATTCAAATAAATACTATTAATACAGTGGGTCACCATTTTTCTTAGAAAACATATTTCTAAAGGTGAAAAAGTATTGAGGTGTAAAAGTATAAGTGTAGAAAGGCAGTGAAATTCCAGACAGCATCTGAAATTTCTCAGTAGTTATTCAGCAACCTTCTGCTCTTCGTCATTGTAAATGAATATTAGCTGCTTCAGTCCAACATCTACATTAGCAGGAGGATGAAGATGAAACAAGGGTGGACATTTCAGCAAGACAATGATCCAAATCACAGCCAACGAAACTCTCAAATGCTTTCAGAGAAAGAAAATCAAGCTGTAGAATGGCCCAGCCAATCACCTGACCTGAATCCAATATAAAATACAACTTAAAGATCAGATTTGATAGACGAGACCCACAGAACCTTCAAGATTTTTACACTCTGTTGAAGTTTGTGGAAAAACCCACACCTGAGCAATTCATGAGACATCATTCTCCATATAAGAGGTGTCTTTTGTTTTGTTTTATGTTTATATTGTTTGTGTTTTTACCAAAATCTGGTTCAGTCCCATGTCAACAGCTCCTTTGGAAATGGTATTCCCAGGAAAAAAAAACATGACATGTTCAATACATATTTGCCCCACTGTACATTCCAGAGAAATCTGCTTTTTACCATAGTTCCAGGTCCAAGCCTCTATTCATTTTAATAAAAAAAGATAAAAAAAAAAATAATAATAATCTCAGCACTCAGTAATTATTTGAGCAGAGTTTGTTCATAGTACACATTTAAGATCAACTTTTCATACCTATCTGTATGGCATAGTCTCCATATTCTTGTGTCACATCTCACATACACGAATATTTGCACAATTCATAAAGGATACATTTTGCCCTGGCCTTCTGATATTTCAGTTTGGTCATGTTTGTTTTTTTGTAGTACAGCACTTTGTGAGTGTATGATTTTGCTTGAGTTAACAGTGATTTTTTACTGTACATTAATACAATTATTAATTAAGAACCTTTGTAATTGATATTTCCTTTACTAAGTTATTAAGTACAAATAGTATCACATTAAGCTTTCACATAAAGCACTCGTGCATGAGTGACATTAATTGGTCAAAATGTCACGAATGGTAAACATAAGATATACGCTCTGCATCTTTAAATGTTCAACAGCCTTAAATGTGCAACATTTAATTTGAAATAATTTGAAGCATTTGAAAATAAAAACACATTAATAAATCGACATTGCTCAAAGATGTTGTCCAGAAAATTCCACCTTTCAGAGATTTACATTGAGAAAAGTGAACCCAAGCACACCTTTAACTGTGTGTGGAAGTTTATGGGGACACCCATTATTGACATCAGTATTGCATACGTATTAAAAACATTGTTTATGTATTTATAAATCAAAAGTATTTAAAAGCATACTAGACTATTTTTTATTAAAACTTTTCACAAGTTATCTGTGAGGGTTGGTTGTAAGGGGAATGTGATAGAATGTGCAGTTTGTGTAAAACTATAATTTTGTTGGGGATTTTGATATATAAGCCACAATGTGTTGATATAAGAACAATGTGTGTGTATGACAATAACTTTAAAATGTTCATTCTTTAATATTTCCCTGTTGATGTTTTTATTTGTGTCATTCACAATGTCTAATGAGATTGATGTATTTTTTAGTCTTGCCTGATTTGTCCAATTTAATATTTTTTGTCCATATTTTATTATCTTTTTTATTTGTTCAGAAAGACAGTGAAGTTAGTCTTGAGAAAAGTTTAGGGTAGCCTATATTTGTTCACAGAAGTGAGACCTGGAATGTTCAATGACACTTAAACACAAACTAACAACAAATCAACCATGATTTTGAACACTAACCATTTGTAGTAACGCTACATAAGTCAATACACCCACACACGCACGCACACACACACACACACACACACAAAGACACGACTACTAAACTTTTACAATAATAAAAACTCCAAAGTTTTGCCACTCTAAATGTTAAAAAATATATATGTTCCCCACACATCTCTCCGACAAACCCATCTCAGTTATCTCTTACATCTAGACAAAGTCTAAATGTGAAAGGTTTTGCTCAGGTGTAAATGTCGTGATTACCTGTGTGTGAGAGGAGCAGCGACATGCCCAACAGCGCGCGCCTGTGCAACAGCTTTCGATGACGCGCAGAGGAGCTCAGAGGCGTGTGAACAGTGCGCGACGCTTCACCAAGACACGATGGAGAAAGTCTTGAAAAATGAGGAGCTGGCGTCTCGAGTAGTCACCGGATTCTAAAGCGCAAATTGCGAGTTTCCACCTGCTGGTGAAGTGTGTGAACATCTTATCTTCAGGCAGAACATCAGTGTGTGAGTTTGATCTGTCAGCGGGGCTCTGATCTGATGTGGGCTGGACAAACCAACCACTCACAGATGTGTAAATGACATGCATACAATACTCTGTATATTGTCAGAGTACACAAATTTTATAGGTGTACATTTATCATTTACAATACATAATATATATATATATATATATATATATATATATATATACTTTATAGAAGTGCTTACAATTAATACTATTTTTAAATGGCATGAATAAACAAATTAATTAATTACACTTGTTTTTATTATAAATTGTAAATAAAAGTTTTATTTAAAATATATGTATTTAACATGTTTAGATTTTTTAAAACCTAGAAATCATTTGTTTACCACAAACAAAAAATCATCATTATCATAATTATTATATAAATACACACATAAAAATAACATAATTATTTATTAATTATATTGTGAGTTTAAATTTAGTTTAATAAATAATTTACTTTTAAAACCTTTTAAATAAACGTTTTATATTATTGTTGTTGTAATAGTCTATGCTGAATTTTATATTATATATGATATAGGCCTATTGCTTTTGCAACATTTGTTAAAAAATAATAATAATAAAGGTGCAGCATTTATGGCTACAATGTATGCATATTAGCATTTGTACTTCATGTGCGTGACAAGGCTTCATTGATTTACTTCATTCATGTGAAATAGAGGAGCTTGAAACGTATGCAAATCAAATAAAATCTCAACGGTGATCATTTACTCTATTACCTCTTGATATCCATCAGACTCGAGCACTGCTCTGTAACTGTGTAACTCGCGCCTCCTGCCGGACACCGAGAAACACGGCACTTGAAAACGCTGTCATTAATCTGGTTATAAAATCTTCCATTGACGTATTCAGAATTCACCCAGAGCTGCATATAAAAACTAGGCAGCATATGAATTATGCTGAACGAACTCATGTTAAGATGAAATGTTGGTGTAGAACCGCATTTTACAGAAGAGGATCAATAAGTCTGACGTGAAAATCCATTTGTAGTTTATAGTCAATTACAGCAAAGGACAGAGGTCTTTCTCTATCTCTCTCTCTCTCTCTCTCTCTCTCTCTCTCTCTCTCTCTCTCTCTCTCTCTCTCTCTCTCTCTCTCTCTCTGTGTGATTTACTGCTGAGTTTTTTTTTCCAATTTATGCCATCTTTTCTTTGGCGTTGTTTGTACTCCAGCTAAGAAATAATTCTTCATT
>CAIGQW010054382.1:3596015-3616550 GCA_903798125.1 Danio choprae
TATTATTATTATTATTATTATTATTATTATTATTATTATTATTATTATTATTATTATTATTGTCATCATTTACTCATCCTTACTTGTTTCAAACCTTTATGAGTTTTTTTTTTCTGTTAAACACAATAGAATACGTTTTGAAGAATGTTGAAAACCTGTAACTATTTACGTCCATAGTATTTGTTTTTCCTATATGAAAGTCAATCGTTACAGGTTTTTTTTAAATATCTTCGTTTGTGTCCAACAGAAGATAGAATCTCATAAAGGCTTGGAACCACTTGAGGGAGAGTAACAGTGAGTTAATTTAAATTTTTTGCTGAAGCATTCCTTTAAGGATATGGATGTTATTATCATGTTTAAAAATGTAGAGCATTTACAATAAAACTCTTTAATCTTTAAATCTATTCTTTATTTCTGTCTTCCTTCGGGCAACATTCTATATTGATTGGATATTTGGATAATAGAGGGAGTTTATTTAGTCTCCTCTGGTCTGATTCTAGTTAATAGTCATGACATGGTTGTTGGTGCCAGACGGGCTGGTCTGAGTATTTCAGAAACTGCTGATCTACTGGGATTTTCACGCACAACCATCTCTAGGGTTTACAGAGAATGGTCAGAAAAAAAAGAAAATATCCAGTGAGCGGCAGTTCGGTGGGCGCAAATGCCTTGTTGATGCCAGAGGTCAGAGGAGAATAGCCAGACTTGTTCTAGCTGATAGAAAGGCAACAGTAACTCAAATAACCACTCGTTACAACCGAGGTCTGCAGAAGAGCATCTCTGAATGCACAACACATTGAACCTAATGCGGATGGGCTACAGCAGCAGAAGACCACACCGGGTGCCACTCTTGTCAGCTAAGAACAGGAAACTGAGGCTACAATTGGCACAAGCTCACCAAAATTGAACAATAGAAGATTGGAGAAACGTTGCCTGGTCTGATGAGTCTCAATTTCTGCTGCGACATTCGAATGCTAGGGTCAGAATTTGACATCAACAACACAAAAGCATTGATCCATCCTGGCCTGTATCAACGGTTCAGGCTGGTGGTGGTGGTTCCATCCTGCCTTGTATCAACGGTTCAGGCTGGTGGTGGTGGTGTAATAGTCTGGGGCATATTTTCTTGGCACACTTTGGGTCCATTAGTACCAATTGAGCATCGTGTCAACACCACAGCCTACCTTTAGTATTGTTGCTGACCATGTCCATCCCTTTATGACCACAGTGTACTCATCTTCTGATGGCTACATCCAGCAGGATAATGGACCATGTCATTCGCTTTAGCACGAATCATCTCACACATGACAATGAGTTCTTGAACATGACAATGTGTTTACTGTACTCAAATGGCCTCCACAGTCACCAGATCTCAATCCAATAGAGCACCTTTGGGATGTGGTGGAACAGGAGATTTGCATCATGGATGTGCAGCCGACAAATCTGCAGCAACTGCGTGATGCTATCATGTCAATATGGACCAAAATCTCTGAGGAATATTTCCAGTACCTTGTTGAATCTATGCCACGAATGATTAAAACAGTTCTGAAGGCAAAAGGGGGACCAACCCAGTACTAGTAAGGTGTACCTAATAAAGTGGCTGGTAAGTATACATTGAATTGAATCTGGTATTCATGCACACATTTTGTACTTTCCTACTTTTCTAGCATACAGTAGGTCACTGTTTAATCTTCAAAATGTATGTTTGTCGCACTTCTTAAGAATAATTAATTTTTAGACCTATTTGTCGACGTATTTACAATAAACTATTAAAAAGGATAGGTGTATCTCACTATTGTCCCACAGCAGCACTTAAATATAGTATATAATTGTGTACATCCAATTTAGTGTCCATCTCATTCAACATATTTAAGATTTTAAGTTTTTTTTTATATACACATCACACAATTGTTACTTTCCCTAGTAATTAGTTACTTTTATAATGATGTAATTTGGTTATTAACTCAGTTACTATTTATGAGAAGTAACAAGTGACTAATTAATTTTTTTAAGTAACATGCATGCCCAACACTGGTCACTAGAAATATTTCATGTTTGAGGTTACACATGAGGGCCTTACAAGAAAGAAACTTTGAAAGTCATCATTATAAATTCAGTTAAATACTCATGATTAAACAAATGGAGCACTAGCAAAAATGACCACTCCTTACATTTAAATTCCAGAAATAAAGGCAAATATAAATGTTCATCTCATTAAAAAACTCCCTGTAAATATGAAAACCAGGCAGTTAATGTCAATTTAATATACTGTGCTTGTTTTTCCATTTAGCATCTGACCTATCATTTACTGTTCTCTTCTAGATGTGAAAGGGGAGTAAAGGGCACATCCTTCATCAATTACCATCGACCTACAGCTCTATCGATCCACTGTGGTCTATGCACTTCCTCGCAAAATGTAGAATAATTTTGAGCTACTGCATTATGGTCTGTGAAATCTGATCACTTAAGGTTACACTCAGGTTTTGTGTCTCCAGAGCTGCAGATCCACACATGTGGCGACAGTAGAGACAGCAGGCAGACATCATTTTCTGGGGGTCAATGTTTATTTGGGACATTGTGCTGATATTTATTGCAAAAAAAGAAAAAGCAAAAATGTATTATGTTGCTCCTTGAACATTTTTTTTCCATTTGGAAGTGAAATGTCCAGTGAGATGATTTCGTTTTCTCACAAACAGATACACATGTTGTGAGTGAACATGAGTGAATGTTTATTACCTCATGTTCATGTACTTTATGTATGATGGCTGTTCAGAATTTAGGTAACACTAAAGAGATAAAGCACTGACCGATTATTATTGAAAATAATAATAACAATATTGGGTGTAATTAGTTACAAAGTAATTAAATTGCATATCTGCTGAAAAAAATATAAAAAGTAAGGGCTTATTGTTCATTTTTAGGTTATTTGATAATGTACTTGCCTTAATCTTATCTTATTTTGTCTTATTTCTAGTCAAAATATCTAAACACTCTTAAATTAAGAAGCATTTTCTAGACAAGTAAAAAATCTATCTAATGTAATAGATGCAATAATGCAATATCTAATGTAAATATCTAATGGGGTAAGCTAAATAAACTTGTTTTTGCTTTTAAGTAAAATTATTTAGCTTATCGCATTAGCAGATTATTTTGCTTGTTTTAAGTAAAACTCACTTAAGTTTGCCTATATATTTCTGAAAACCAGACAATATTTTTTGCTTGTCTAGAATATGCTTTTTGATTTAAGAATCTTTAGATATTTGAACTAGAAACGAAACAGTAAGAACGTTTTTTCTTGTAGTGTATAAGTTGTATCTGATGAAATATTGGTTTATTATATAGCCCACAGTGCTATTGGATGCTTTTCAATAATATATTTGTGCTACATTAAATGTATTACTAAATTTTAATATTAATTACTCTGTAATAATTTTCATATAGTAATTTAACGTTGCATACATCATAATAAAATGTGTGTCCATTAATATGAATGCATCAATGTTGTTATAGTACTTTGCCTTTGAACTGATGGAAATATCTCCCACAAAGATAAAGCTAATCTTGTCACATTCCCTCACTGACATGTTCTGAAGCCCTGAAAGGTATTTGTGCTCATTCCTGGAAGTTGTTTGGCAAGAACTTAACTATTATTCCTAAATACGTTTTCAATAAAACACTGGGATGCATTTCTGTTATTGGACATTTTTTTTATTGAATAGTTTACCCAAAAGTGAAATTTTACTCCCTATTTACTCAGCTCCAAGTGGTTGCAAACCTGTTTGACTTTCTTACTCCTGTTTAATGCTTAAGAAGATATTTTGAAGAAAGCTGAAAACCTGCAAGCATTGACTTCCATAGCAGATAAAACAAATATATAATAATAATAATAATAATAATAATAATAATAATATTAATAATTATAATAATAATAATCACCTCAAAACGAAGATTCTGTCAACTTTTACCACCCTTTACTTCAATAACTGTTTGAGTTTCTTTATTTTGTTGAACACAAAACAAGATATTTTAAAGAAAGCTGGAAACATGTAACCATTGCCTTCCATAGTACTTCTCCCCTACATTGGAAGTAATGGTTACAGGTTTTTGGCTTTTCTTCCAAACAGAAAGAAACTCATGAAGGTTTATAACCACTTCAGGGCGAGCAAATAGGGAGTCAATTTTAATATTTTGGTTTAAACTGTCCCTTGAACGCTCCTCGTCCACTCTCATACAGACTCTGTCAGAGCACAGAGGCAGGCTGCTGATAGTGGAGCAGATGAGAAACACGAGCTGCTGAAGGTGAGATCTGCAAATGTTTGCTCTCCCACAGATTCTCCATCACCCCATAAGGAGAGAATTATAAATAGATGACTTTGCTGACTTAGTGCAAGCCAGAGTGCATTTTGCTTCACAATACAATGCATTTGAACTGCTCATTGTGCTTGACAGAGTTTAATAACAGCTGAAAGATATTAGTCTTCAGGTCAGCAAATAGACTGCTGGTTTCTTAAGACAACTCTGTAAAAACGTGATTTGACTTTCAGTTTAGGCAGCATCAGCAAACAATATAATATAATATAATATAATATAATATAATATAATATAATATAATATAATATAATATAATATAATATATTCAATCATTCATTTTCATTTCGGCTTAGTCCCTTTATTAATCTGGGGTCGCCACAGTGGAATGAACCGACAACTTATCCAGCATATGTTTTACGCAGCGGATGCCCTTCCAGCTGCAACCCATCTCTGGGAAACATCCATACACACCCATTCACACTCATACACTACGGACAATTTAGCTTACCCAATTCACCTATACCGCATGTCTTTGGACTTGTGGGAGAAACCGGAGCACCCGGAGGAAACCCACGCCAACACGTGCCACTGTGAGGCCCTATAATATAATATAACATAATATAATAATCGGCCTCACGGTGGCGCAGTGGGAAGCACGTTCGCCTCACAGCAAGAAGGTTGCTGGTTCGAGCCTCGGCTGGGTCAGTTGGCGTTTCTGTGTGGAGTTTTCATGTTCTCCCCGTGTTGGTGTGGGTTTCCTCCGGGTGCTCCAGTTTCCCCCACAAGTCCAAAGACATGCGGTATAGGTGAATTGAGTAAGCTAAAATTGTCCGTAGTGTATGAGTGTGAATGAGAGTGTGTGGATGTTTCCCAGTGATGGGTTGCAACTGGAAGGGCATCCGCTGCGTAAAACATATGCTGGATAAGTTGGCGGTTCATTCCGCTGTGGCGACCCCAGATTAATAAAGGGACTAAGCCGAAATGAATGAATGAATAATATAATAATCGAGTATAATATAAAAATATAAATTACTACAATTTGTTATAATATACACTACCTGACTAAAGTCTTGTCGCCTATCCAAGTTTTAGTAACAACAAATATTAACTTGACTTCTAGTTGATCATTTGGTATCAGAAGTGGCTTATGTGAAAGGCAAAGGCCTCTAGATTAAGCTTATTTTACCAAATAAAATGCGATCATGCCTTGATTTTTAATTATTTAATTAGGACAGTAAGGTTTGACTTTGCTTAGACAAAAGTCTTGTCACTTAACAGAAATAATGTATAAAATATAAAGTCATGGTGCAGTGGAAAAAGAATGAATATTGTGTATGACCCCCAATGAGCTTGGACGACTGCATCCATACATCTCTGCAATGATTCAAATCACTTATTAATAAAGTCATCTGCAATGGCAAAGAAAGCGTTCTTGCAGGACTCCCAGAGTCCATCAAGATTTTTTGGATTCATCTTCAATGCCTCCATCTTACCTAAGACATGCTCAATAATGTTCATGTTTGGTGACTGGGCTGGTCAATCCGGGAGCACCTTCACCTTCTTTGCTTTCAGGAACTTTGATGTGGAGGCTGAAGTATGAGAAGGAGCGCTGCTATCCTGCTGAAGAATTTGCCATCTCCTGTGGCTTGTAATGTAATGGGCACCACAAATGTCTTGATACCTCAGGCTGTTGATGTTGCCATCCACTCTGCAGATCTCTCGCACGAATGAATGAACTCCAAACCATGATTTTTCCTTCACCAAACTTGACTGATTTCTGTGAGAATTTTGGGTCCATGCGGGTTCCAATAGGTTTTCTGCAGTATTTGTGATGATTGGGATGCAGTTCAACAGATGATTCATCGAGAAAATCTACCTTCTGCCACTTTTCCAAATGATCTACTAAAAGTCAAGTTATTATTTACTGCTCTTACAACTGGGGTTGATGACAAGACTTTTGCCAGGGAGTGTAAACTAAAACTTTCTTATTTTATAATTATATTTTTATAATTTTATAATTTATAATTTTATTAGATGTTTAAATTTAATTTACATAGACAGTTTGAAACTCCACTGAGTAAAAAAATATTTATTATTTATAATTTTATATAATAAATATAATGACTATAGTTAATTAAACCTTACCCATACAACTAAATAAATATTATTCGTAAAGTAATTCGCTGAAATAATTGAAATAAATTATTATAAAGGAAAAAAAACACAAAAAAGTAATGAAAATGATACAAAAATAATTTAGAATATAATATAATATAATCAATATGCCAGTAACAGTATTACCATCAGCAAAATCCCCATCATACCAAAAGAGAAGCAGAAACACGCAGAAACAATGAGGAGTCACAGTATAAGCTTATAATGATTTATAATATACTCATCCTCATAATCATTATTGATAGATCTCTTTACAGTTATAATCTTTTGGAAGGAAAAGATATATCTATTGTTCTTTTTTCCAAGATTGTCTTTAAGTTTTAGCATGAGCGTCCAGCGATCCTTGTAAAGTGCATGACATTTATCACATCCAGAGAAAAGTCTTGAGTCCTCCATCTGTCCTCTTGCTGTATTACAGTTCAGTTATTAAAGATTTTTGTTTTTCATTATCCTAGAAAAAAAGGCTATGTACAAGAAATGAAAGGAGGGTCAGGCCTGCTGGATGATAGTGTGGGACAATGTCACATTTACACATAGACACATGCAGACCCATATCAGTCATGTTTCATACACAACATCTGCTTCTCCGAGCATTCATTCGGGCTTTTACCAGGCCGTGTTAACGCAGCAGCACATATTTGACTTTTCAACACGTTCTTGAACAGAAAAGCACATTCAGAAATCAATTTTTTGAACAGGTTTCAGTCCCTTGTGAAAAAGAAGCACAATTTGGCAAACCAAAAAATGACTATGCAAGTATACTCTACTATACATACAAGTAAGTTGGCATCTTTCAGTATATTAGAGCAACCTTTTATTTCAAAATATTATATGAAATAAATGTATTCTATTTCATAACAGCTTTAAAAATATATCCTTCTAGACATTTTCTTTTTCGTTTTGGATCATTTTGACCATGATAATGCTGATTAACCTGATTAACTGATAACAATTTAAGTAAAATAAAACATTTGTAATATTCTTTTAAAGTGTAGAGTTTTTGTACCATTTTCTTTTACATACAGATCCAATTATGGGCAAAATCATTGTACCGTCTGTTGACACTTGATTTGGAAGTAAAATTTATATGCAGTGTGAACAAGGCCTAGCTTTTACTTCAAAACAAGATAAGATGCTAACATATTATAGCTCGCACTTCCATCAATCTCCATAATGCTGTTTTCTGAATCACATCTGCTCTTAATCTTAATTATGGTCTGTTCATCTACCTGTTTGTTCATTCGTCGAGCCATCCATATATATGCACTGCATATCCATATTGCATGTACATGTTTATATCAAATGAGGACTTTTGTTTCTTCCATTAAACATGCCTGAGTGTGAACAGTAAATCCTGTAATGACATTCAGCTGAATATTGATTAAATATAAAGGCTTGATTTAATTGCAGATACATTTATATATCGCAGTAATCAATAGGCAAAGCTTCTATGATAATTACAGTTAGAGGTTTTTCTTCCCCCCCCCCCCCCCAGTGCTTGTGCTTATGAAATATACTAATACTACAATACATCTAGATTTGGATATGGTTTACAGAATTGCAGCAGTGAAATCCCCACTATTAAGAAACTGCGATACATGGTGGTGTTTTATAAAGCTATAGCTTGTGTTTAAGACAACAATGAAAGCAGCTGATTCTTAAAAAGCTTTGTTCATATATATATATATGTATTACAAATATACAGATGGACTGTCGTAGTGAATATATTAAAAACAATATATTCACAGTTTCTGACAGAACGAGGCAGCTATGGAGATGCTATGATACTTTGAGTGCATCAGTTAGACATATTTATCTTTTAAACATTTACTAAAAATGCAACATCTTTTGTTGAATTTCTTCATCTCACAGTACGAGACAATCGGCAGCTCTGGCAGTGTGAAAGGAGTTGTCCAGTTACTGCATACCATCCTGTGCATGCAATCAGCAACACACGTGGGGAAGTAAACAACAGATTGAGAAACTCAGTTTTCCTGAGGCAACTGACAAGCATCCTCAGAGGGGTGTTATATAGCATACAGAGTCAGTATGAATGTAAATATGCAAGAACATGAATGATTCTGGATTCTAATGTTTTTCTATGAAAAGTTGAAAAGTAATGGAGGTGGGTTCATTTTGTGTATGCGGCAAAGTTACGACATCAAGTAAGTCAACATGACTTTTTGTAACCATTTGACATACTTTCCAGGTACATATCAAGTGATAAATATGATTTATCTCATTAAATATCCAGCCCAATCACATGAGGAAACATAACTATTTTACGTAGTCAGAAAAGTGGATAATTCGTACAAATTCATATGATTTCATTAATATGAAAACACACTATTTTTGAAAGAAAGTGTGCCCCCAAACCCCACCCCTAAACATAATTAACCACTAAATAAAAAAGTTACAAATCGCTGTGAGATTATCATCATAATTTGCTGAGAAATGTGATATTACAAAAAGTAAAATGGGATATGAATAGTTTTATGTAGTTAGGTATAGTAAAAAACATATGCCAGAGTATTTGGCAGTTCATTTCACTGTGGCGACCCCTGATAAATCGAACAATGACTACGATTACATGGACATCTTTAATCTAATTATTTGTCTTAATCTGAATAAAAATGTTCCTTTTATGTTCCTGTTTTACATGTTATAGTACTTTGATTAAAGTCATTAAGTCATAATTCGACGCTAGGTTCCTCCAGCATTTCACGCAACAACAGTTTGTGTTTGTCATCGCACCATATATGATTTTGGCCATTTTGTTTTTTTATTTTGAGTGACTAGTTCATTCATTCATTAATTACATTGTAATGACAAATACATAGGTTTGATGTTTTCCATGTTGCAAGTTTGCCAAAAGTTACATTTTATTTTTATATATTTTATTTATTCATTCATTTTCTTTTTCGGCTTAGTCCCTTCATTAGTCTGGGGTCGCCACAGCGGATTGAACCGCCAACTTATCCAGCATATGTTTTACGCAGCGGATGCCCTTCCAGCTGCAACTCATCTCTGGGAAACATCCACACACACTCATTCACACACATACACTACGGACAATTTAGCCTACCCAATTCACCTATAGCGCATGTCTTTGGACTTGTGGGGGAAACCGGAGCACCCAGAGGAAACCACGCCAACACGGGGAGAACATGCAAACTCCACACAGAAACGCCAACTGACCCAGCCGAGGCTTGAACCAGCGACCTTCTTGCTGTGAGGCGATTGTGCTACTCACTACGCCATGACAAGTTCAACTACAGTTAATTTCTCACACTATACGTGCAAACAAATAGCAGTAACAGACCACCTCTGCAGTCAGATTCATGCCCCTCCGTGACAAACTTGGAGGTACTAGATAAGAGCATCAAAAATGTGCTCTTATGCTTGAAGTCATTCTCATTTGTTTGTCATCAAACTTCCGTGTGTGCATCCTGTCACAAAATGTAGCGATAAGTACTATAAAATGTTAATAGTTTGATTACGGTGTTTAAACTGACTGTACTGCAATTCAATAATGCAGCTAAAATAAGAATACTACATGTCTTAATTCGATTTTGGTTTAGTTCAATTATGACTTTTGTCTAAGATAATCAAAAATGTCTGTTTACATGGTAGACTCTTATTATTACTCAGAGTAATGCCTTAATCTTATTAAAATCGGATTATTGGTGTCCATGTAAACATACTCACTGATGTTGTCATCCTAGCTAGGGCTTGGGAACATTCTTGCAAGGATCTCTCAATGTTCTGAACAAATGTTCTTTGAGTAACTTTAAAAGAACGCTAATCTGGCCATTGATAATGCTCTCAAAACAATAAAACAATCAAAGTTTAGTGAAACTAAAACTTCATGATTGTCTCCAAGTGGAAAGTTGCAATAAAGGTCACAAACCCCACCTTCATCATGTAAACAAATGAGGAGTGACAGAACTATATTGGAATAAAAATAAATAAATAATAATAAAAAACTAATTACACTGAATATTTTTTTTAATCCCAAAGATGGATTCTGTCATTTTAGGCAGTTCTTATTGGATTGTGTATTTGAGAGCTGCAATTTACAGTAAAATTGTCACAGCCAGCTTTTTTCAGGTGTTTCAGTAGGAAATTCAAGCTTTATTTTTTTGCTTTCCATAAGTGTGTTGTTTCACACCAACTAACGTAAGCTATACTATACAACTTAAAAGTTCTAAATTGATCATTAAGGTTTTTCTGGTAAATTTAAATAAAAGTTAATTGGTGCATAAATATTACTGGCTAGCAATTTAAGACAAGCATAATACTAATCCTCTGAAACCTCTATAATTAGCTAGCAGTTACTGATCCTTTTATAAAGGCTTGATACTATGGCTACACTTCATTGCTTTATAATCACTACTGTGCAGACTCTGGCTCCATATGATGTCATCAGCACAAGATGTCAGTGGCCATCTTTGGGAATTCATGGCTTCGTTTTTCTACAGTAGAAAGAAGTCTCCATAATTCTTACATACATATTTTGGTTGCACGTGACTTTTATGTTATTACTTCAGAAAACATTAATGTTCCCATAATGTTTACAAAATTATAAATTGCAATGTCCCCTTAACATACACATAACACCCATTTTTAATTATTTCATGGGGTGCTGATTTGGTTCTACTGTGAGTGTTTTCAAAAGAAACTGAATGCTTTGAGCATTTAGAGAACATTAGCTAATCATTCTTGAAAGATGTTTCTGTTTGCTGGGATGTTCCTGACACAATTTAATGTCTTTGTTAAGAGACAAAGACAAGTGGCGTGTCCATTAATGCTGAATGTAAAAGTAATGGCGCTAGGTTAAGAAGTCTTTGGAAAGGGCGGAGTGAATGGCACACCATGCTCTAGGGCAGGGGTGTCAAACTCAGTTTAGTTCCAATAATCAGGTGTGTTAAATTGGGGTTCAAGCAAAATGGTGAACCTCTAGGAACTGAGTTTGACACCGTTGCTCTAGGATATGGCAGTACTGCCTGACTGAGAAGTTTTCAAAGAGAATTCATGTAGTCTCAGTGGACCGATGCCTACATCTCATTAGGGCAGCATAACAGCAAACATAGCTAGAGGGAAATCTGCCAAGTATTTTGGCAGTGGGATGAATCTAATTCTGACAAAAACCTTGGGCAGTTGAGCATGTTTAATCTGGGGTTGTACTATATCTGCTGTTTAGTTACCATAGACCTTTACTTTTTTACTATAACTACTTTAACTTCTAAACTATACATTGTATAGATCCTGAACCACTTGGATATCAAAACAAAAGGTTTTCTTCTATCATCCCCCATTTTAAAGACCCTGATGAAATGGCTTCATCAAATGTGACTAATGGTATAATTGTTATAAAATATTTTACAAATAATATATTATTAAAATAGTATACATTGGTACATCTGAGTGTATTTTAATGGAGAAATATAATTTTTGATATGCATATTGTAGTGTGTAGTTACATGTGTAGTTACACCATCTACCAGAAGGTGCTAGTCAATCTAGTGAAGCTAAACTGCCAAACCTGCACTCTAAAAAACATACAGGGTTGTTATAATCCAACACTGGGTCAAATATGGACAAACCCAAAATTAGGTTATAACAACCCTAGTTTTCTAGTGTGTGACTAGGAGAAGGGGTGTCCTCATCCTAGAGAACATTTTATTGACCAAATTTAGGAAATTCTCCTACATGGGTGATATAATCAATATTTTAGTTCATTTTTTCAAAATGGCTACTTTTAATTATATCTTTACATACTTCTTATATAAAAAGCACACTAGCATTCTAATGGGGTCTTTACACATCAAGCACAAAAGACAATATTAACCATTTTAGTTATGAGGATAGGTTGCAGACTAGACATGCCACAAGGTACCAACATTTAAGGCAAAATCATCAGAAGTGCTTGTTACTAAATCAGGGATTACTACTGAGATTTTCAATTTAGACCTCTCCCATATTCAAATGTGATTCCTCAAAATGCTCATTTTAATTGGTGGATCTCAACCTTGCTTAAATAAACCAATCTATGAAAATGAACAACCGTCTCGGTATTCAACCCAAGTAGCAAAAAAATACTTACAAAATATTGTAGCCTTAAAAAATCAAGCATTTATAATATTGCACATACTGTTAATCTCACAGAGAAAATAAATTAATAAAGATATGAATACTTATTTCTATTTTTTTAAGTATCATTCTTACCACATGCATGCTACAAGGAAGGTGTACCAGACATGCACCATAGTAGAATATTTCCTATCTCTTACAAAAGCTATTCAAGGAAGCAGAATTTTCATACCATTTTATCCAAATTCTTCAGCATCATATTATGAGCAGGATGCACCATGAAATGTCACTAAAATGTAAAAAAAAAACAACAACAACAAAAAAAACATAAAAATGCAACAAACAGCGGCAGTGAACTTGATCTTTGGTGACCTGACCTAGTGAGCTAGTGCTGTTTGGCTGCAATGTCACAGTAAACATCTACACTATTTTTTACTTAAAAAAGACATTTCTCACACACATGGAATGCTTGTAAGTTTACAATGCTGGAAAAAGTATGTGACGGAAATGATGCAATGGAGGGCAGCTACTCATGCAGTATAGGGGAATGACGACAATGGAAAAATGGTCAACTTCAAAACAATCACTTTTTTCTCTAGCAGCAAAAGAGGGGAAAAGGTTAAAAATATAAAAAGGGTGCTCTGTAACTGGCCTTCCAGCCACCCCAAGATTGGTCATGCATTTTTCCGTCACAAGATGGAATGTGAAAATTCTTAGGTACATGGTACACTGTTTTGGCTGGCAGGACAGGCAGTATTTGTGCATTTACTGAGAAATACATCCTCTATGGTGATTCTTGTTATCTCTTGAGCAGCCACTGATCAATTTGGAGTGAAAAAATTCTTCCCATGTACAAATATACTTGAAAAAGACTTAAGAGATCTTCAGGTTGGCAGTGAGTTGGGGAATTGGAGTCAAGATTTGGTCCCTCTATGCTACACTTCTAAATGGTTAGGCTACGATTTGGCTACTGTTGCAAGCAGCACGACTACTAGAACAGTTACACAGAAAAGACAAACTCCATGCAGACGCTGAACACAAGGATGCAAAGCAACGTCCCCCACCAATCATGTTTCCCAAAACTTGTAAGAGGGAATGGAAATGGAATGATGGACAGGACGTCTTTACTGTTTCTTCACTCAAATGGGCGCATTTCAGTTCTCCTGTCTTGATACTCTTGCATGAGGCATTTGGAGCCTTAAAGACTGGGGTTTGTACACCCCTTCTGTATCCCACCTTCTTCATCAAGGCAGATCAAAGTGGTTATACATCTGTAAGCATTTTGGTGATGTTAACATAGTTAGTATTGGCTAGGGTGCAATTGGCAGTCTTGATGTTCCCCTCACGGAAGTCCTCATTGCTGTTGTTGACAGCCTCTTGAATTTCCATGTAGTCAGACTTGCTCATGGTTGATCCACTGCGGCTCTTTTTCAGGTCCTCTGAGGAATCTATCTTAGGGACGCTGGTCACGTTAAGGTACTGGGCCTGTTCCTCGCCCTCTGTCTCTCGATGGTAGAAGTAGTTGAAGTTTGAGACTATGACAGGCACGGGCAAGGCAATGGTCAGCACACCAGCGATAGCACACAGGGATCCTACGATTTTTCCTCCAATGGTAGTAGGAACCATGTCACCATACCCTACTGTTGTCATTGAAACCACTGCCCACCAGAAGGCATCTGGGATGCTTACAAACTGCGAGTCTGACTCGTCCGCTTCTGCAAAGTAAACTGCACTTGAAAACAAGATGACTCCAATAAAGAGAAAAAAGATAAGCAGCCCGAGCTCCCTCATGCTGGCCTTGAGTGTTTGGCCAAGAATCTGCAGCCCCTTTGAGTGCCGGGAAAGTTTGAAGATCCTAAAGACTCGCACTAATCTGATGACCCTCAAGATGGCAAGTGACATAGCTTGTTGCCCTTGCTGACCATCCTCAGCTTTCTCTGCTAGCTCTGTTCCCAAGGTAATAAAGTAAGGTATTATTGCCACGATATCAATGATGTTCATTATATTGACAAAGAAGCCTGCTTTGCTTGGACATGCAAAGAACCTCACCAGGAACTCAAAGGAAAACCATATGATGCAAAGTGTCTCCAAGATGAAGAAAGGATCAGTAAAGTAGGTGGAAGTATAGCTAATTGTTGAGTTGGAGTTGGTTGTGTGTGCTTTGTGCATATCTGTTTCCTCACTGCGAAAAATTGGAAGTGTCTCCAGGCAAAAACTGACTATGGATATGAGAATAACCATGACTGAAATTATAGCAATAATCCGGGCAGGCCCTGAACTTTCAGGGTACTCAAAAAGCAGCCATACCTGCCTTTGAAACTCATTCTCTGGCAGTAGTTTCTCCTCTTCCTTAATAAATCCTTCATCCTCCCTGAACATCTCAATGGCTTCTTCCCCAAGCTCATAAAAACGTATCTCCTCTGAAAAAATATCCAGTGTCACATTGACAGGCCTTCGGAGCCTGCCACCTGACTGGTAGTAATAGAGAATGGCATCAAAACTTGGGCGGTTCCTGTCAAAAAAGTACTCATTCCTCAGAGGGTCGAAGTAGCGCATTCTCTTTTTAGGGTCTCCAAGCAATGTCTCTGGGAACTGAGACAGAGTTTTGAGCTGTGTCTCAAAGCGCAGGCCAGAGATGTTAATGACCACCCTTTCGCAGCACTCATGGTCTGGTTCCGGGTCATATGTGTCCTGTGGCTGACCCGGGAGAGCTGCGGCTTCATCAGCTGGGTCGCCCGTGGCAACAGTCATGCTGTGAATGAATGCAACCTGCAGTTTGTGTGCAGGATGCGATGGTTGTCACCTCTTAAAACTTCAGTGGGGAAATGTGGGACTCCCTTTCAATTGTTAGCCTCTTTTTCTTGCATTAGATCCAACGAAACACTGAAAAAAATACAAAGACAGAAAAACAATTACTTAAGCCAAACAAGCATGCAGGAATTCAATGTGCTCACTTAATATGTATTTCTTGTACTCCATGGTGGGATGCTTTAGATTTCTCATTGTCCCTAGACAATGCAGCATTTTGTTTTTAAACTAATATAGAAAGTTCCTCAAAACCAGCAAATATGAGATGAAAGTGAACCAGTATGAAGGTACTGCACAAAGACCCAGAGCAAGAAGTGTTAAGGAAACACACAGAGAAAGGCTCTAGAAAACCACGGCATCTAAAAACATCTATCAATCATATGGAGAAGTCAGGCAGACCACTTTACACATTGTATTTGCTTTTATCTGCCAAGTAGATCAATACTTGCTATGGCAAGGCTGTATCATTCCTCTTAGGATTCAATTATGCACTGTAAATCCAATAACACCCTGAGTGCACTTAAATCATAATTGGATATTCCAAAACCTCCCAAAATGCATTTCGCCAAGACAGAAATACTGCTTAGAAATAGAAAAGAAGGAGAAATATAACTCTGCCTACTTTTGCTTCCATCCAATAGTTATATAAACACATTTATTCAGCATCACATAAATATAATTTTCCAATATTTCCCAAACATATATTTACATATCTTTCTGCTCTAAAACTATTTCAGTATTCACGATTTCTATTTTCGGAAATACTTCAGATGCCCAATTTAGAACAATAATTTTAGACAGAAATTAAAATAAAAATACCATATATTAGAAAGACTGCATAGCCATTTGCCTTGTTCTACTGATTCCTATTCAATTATTGTGACATTTAAAAAACGTACATAATAGAACATTACAAGATCTACATACAGTATGTAGATATAAATAAATGCTCAAATATGTTTCATAAAAAAATCTAAATAATCAAAACAAATGATTGGAATACTCAACTTTGTGGTCAATATGAATTAATGTGTGTAAATGAAGCATAATGGAAAATAAACATTCTCATAAATATTAAAATGCATTGTGCATTTAACAGTCTTGCTGCAGCTTAACCTACACTGTTTTCTAATCTAGTATATGCTGTTCTTTTTACTATATTTCTAATTGATCTCCAAATATGCCCATTGGTTAAACTGGCTGGTTAGCCGTTGAACTGACAGGTTGAGCCACTGAACAAATCCCAACACCCTGAAGACTATATCTACTCTTACAAATACAGAATTGTAACAATTTCAGATTATCTGAAGACATTTTTAGTATAAGTAATGCTATTTTTATTGCTATATTCTAAATATAGTAGAACAACAACAACAACAAAAGGGTTCTTAGAGTATCCTAAATCACAAATTGCTCCATGTAGTTAATTTTGAGTCCCTACTGTAATTAAACACATTCACGTAGCGTCAGTGGGTTATTGTAATAAACACACCACTCGAATTGTCCAAGAATCAGCCCCACATCCACAAACTGCAATAAGCATAGGGTAGGTTACGCAAGCTTACCTGCAAGCATCAATAGTCCCCAACGCGCCAGAGAAATAATTTGTTAAATGATTCTGTTTACATGACACCGGCGGAACTAATGAACCGTCTGGTTGCCAGGGTCATTGGTGTCTTTCAGCAGCCGTTCATTACAGGTATACTGCAAAGATCATGCTCTTCCCCCCCGCTCGCTGCGCCAGATCTCCTGCGCCGGTCTCGAACAGATCCAGCCGAAAAACGCCTTCAGGACACACGGGAAGCATACAGTGGCGCGTCTCTGAGAAATTAACGAAGGGGGGCTCCCTTAAGGCGTTATTTGCAAAGAGCTTCCCATTGAAACGGTCCAAAGATGCTAAGGTCAGCAAAATCCGCCGCCCCCTGTGTCCTCACAGTGTTGCCTCGACTCAATTCAGAGATCTGCAAAGAAACAGGGGAGCTGTTTGCGTTGGGCGTCGCCTCAAACATGCTCACATCACACAAGATAGTAACATATACACTAAGCGAGTGAGGAGAATTGCCTGAATACGAGCTTGACGGCCGAAATGATGCTCTGAGGAGTGGCAGCATCTTGTTGTTGAGCAAACGTGCTCATCTTTTGGGCAAAAATCCATAGAGCATCAGATGTTCTCAGTCATAATTTGGTTGTTTATTTGTTTGTTTTTCCCCCGTTGCACAAAGACAGCGTCCGTGTTAAGGTGTTGTCCAATTGCCCCAAAACAATGATTTTGGATTACGACTATTCAGATCCCAGGCTCATGCACCCTTGAAAAACACATCACACCGGCTGTGCTGAGCGTTTTACCCGTTCAGACAAGCGCGAGGTGACAGTGCAGTGACATGCTTCAGCGATAGAGAGGCTCCAAGCTCTAGGTGAATGATCAAAGCATGCCCATGCATTATTGCTGTGCTAAAGGCATTCACGCATTTCCTTTCATTCAAGGCATTGATGCATTAACACATGCATATACTAAAGAAAACGAAAGAACAAATAAAAATGTAAAAGTCAACCTTCCCGAGTTGTTTTCAAGATGCAAAATATCCACGGAGAAATGCACCGCGATTCCTCGTGCGCTTACTTGTGTTTTCCTCCTTCATTTTAGGGAGTGGCGCTGCGCGAGCGAGCCATTCATCTTAGTCCAACTTTTCGTCTTTTACTCATAATGTTTGAGTAAGGGCGAGCGGTTCAGGCTGCAGTTGAGCACTGCTGCGCATACAAAGGCATACAGTGAGCTGCTGCTGCTCCACCACCCAAAGCTGTACGGCGTGGGCAAATTAAAGGAGACGCGCCTCCTCTGCGCTAATACAGATGGTGATGATGATGATGGAGCATCACTTCTGATGATGGAGCATGCTCCCATCACTTATGAGTTCCATCTACTGTTTCATCTACTATTATTAAAATTAAATATAACATGTTATATTACACAATTGTTTATCATGAATGTTACACATCAAAACAATTGCGTGTGTATTGTTTGTATTAATTTCATTTGCAGTTCTACTTGTTCTGAAATAGTCTAAAATAAAATATTAAAATGCTATATTTAAAATGTTAATAAATATATATATTACATTTTGTATTATACTTATATTATTTCAGCCTAGGATGTTTCCCAGAGATGGGTTGCAGCTGGAAGGGCATCCGCTGCGTAAAACATATGCTGGATAAGTTGGCGGTTCATTCCGCTGTAGCGACCCCAGATTAATAAAGGGACTAAGCTGAAATGAAAATGAATGAATGAATACCCATCTCTGGGAAACATCCATACACACCCTTTCACACTCATACACTACGGACAATTTAGCTTACCCAATTCACCTGTAGCGCATGTCTTTGGACTTGTGGGGGAAACCGGAGCACCCGGAGGAATCCCACGCGAAGTTCGGGAGAACATGCACTCCACACAGAAATGCCAACTGACCCAGCCAAGACTCGAATCAGCGACCTTCTTGCTGTGAGGCGAACGTGCTATCCCCTGCGCCAACGTGAGGCCCTTTATCTATTTAAAATAAATATAAATATTTTTAAATACATATTTATGTATAACAAATATCTTAAATAAGTGGGGGTGGGAGGCTTTTGAGGAGGGGCCATGGTCCTGGTTCTCAATGCAAAAGACAGTGATGACATAAGAATACAACTATGCATGACTCTGAATAATTTCAAAATTAAATTATGAAATGATTAATTATGTTGTACACATAGTTTTTGCACTCTGTCACTGACTATAAATAGACTATTTTTTTCCCTCTTGCATATTCAACATTATGTAGAGCAGATATAGTGCCACTGCCAATTAGTAAATGTTTATTTTCACACAGAGGACTCACAATGTGGACGTGAATTTTTTAAAACTAATTTTGGGAGAAGCACACACATATAGTAAACGCAACAAATTCTCTATCAGCAATCACACTAATCATCCAATCAGAATCAAAGAGAATTCCCGTAAATAACCAAACTCATCCTACCTCACGACTTTGCATCCCTCCTCCACCCCAACTCCACATCATTAACCAGATCCATACTAAGCATGGGGAGAGGAGCTTTCTGGGATCAGGCTAGACGCTGAGCTCGTATTCCTCTCTGCCTCTGCCCTCTCCCTGGACAGCATGCCAAATATGCTTATTTTGATTTGTTTTCTATGTGTGGGTGTGAACTTGTGAAAGGCTCAATTTCTCTCATCAAAATTTTACCTGAATATAATTTTTTTTTTACTCAAAATTCAATGTGTCCTTAAAAAGATTATAATATTGTTTGACTTTGTAGACTTATTAGTCCAGTCATTATCCATTATGAACGGATTTAAAAATAGCTTTTCATGAAAAACCAAATTTGTGCTTATATTGACATAATATAATGTGCAACTCCAAGCATGAACATTATTACATCTCCCTATAAATTGCCCACCTGGGATTTCTGTCAGGCCACCCTTCTATGGTTGGCAAGAACCAGGCCTGTTTTAAAATGGTTGCGGAGAATGAGAACATCAGTCACGGACACATAATTTTTCAGTTTTTTTCATTATCATTATACATGAGTATTCTGTAAACTATTTGTTCTGTCATGTAAAATAATCCATAACAGTTCATTTGTTTTTATTCTGAAAATTTCATGCTAATTTGTTTAAATTACCATGTGAAATTGAATAAACTAAATTGGCTGTAGTGTGTGTGTGTGAATGTGAGAGTATATGGGTGTGTCCCAGTGCTTGGTTGCAGCTGGAAGAGCATCAGCTGTGTAAAACATATGCTGGATAAATTGGTGGTTCAATCCACTGTGGCGTCCCCTGATTAATAAGGGACTAAGCTTAAGGAAAAATAATGAATGAATATATATATATATATATTCATTCATTCATTTTCATTTCGGCTTAGTCCCTTTATTAATCTGGGGTCGCCACAGCGGAATGAACCGCCAACTTATCCAGCATATGTTTTACGCAGCGGATGCCCTTCCAGCTGCAACCCATCTCTGGGAAACATCCATACACACCCATTCACACTCATACACTACGGACAATTTAGCTTACCCAATTCACCTATACCGCATGTCTTTGGAATTGTGGGGGAAACCGGAGCACCCGGAGGAAACCCACGCCAACACGGG
>CAIGQW010054382.1:3616650-3650009 GCA_903798125.1 Danio choprae
TATATATATATATATATATATATATATATATATATAATAAACATTTTCTCAAATATATGCATGCATGTGCGTATTTACACATACATATTAAATATATAAATACACACGGCACACACACATATTTATTTTGGATGCAATTAATTGCGATTAATTTTGCCCAGCACTAGGGGTTTTGTACACTTATAGATTTCAGACTGCATGCTATTGCTCACAGAGGCCTGTCTGCTGGTAGACCTGAATCTGTCTGTTCATTTATAACGGCAATGGTGGAGCCACAGCGGGTCCATGAGGGAGGTGCTGGAGTCTCTCAGGGGACTGTTGCTCTGTTTGTTCATATAGAGAGGACAAGCTGTGCGTGCCTGCATGAACAAGCAGAGAGAGAGGGAGAGCAACTGAACACAGACACTGGATGTTTACTGAAGCAATTAAATAAACACCAGCTGATGAACTGAGCCAAAAATGTAGCCTTATTGTTGGTGCTGGACTGATGTGATGATGATTTGATGAAAGCAGGGGTTATGGGTAGATGCTTGGATAGGTTAATGAGGAGATTAAAGTTCATGGTGAATGACTGGTTTGTCACGAGGACAAGTTTGAAAAGTGAAAAGAAAAAATTAGTTTAGACTGTTAATGCAGCTTTTTATAATACAGTGATAAACTGCAAACGTTTGTAAGTTTACATTAGATACTATGCTTTTAAATGTCATTATTGTATTTGATATAGTTTAAGAGCATGCTGTGTAGATATCTTGTGTGTCTTGAAATCATAAAATAATTTCTGTGGTGTTCTCTGAAACATTTAGATTAGTGATTTTAGTAGAACAATATCCAATGAAATTTACTAAAATGTTACGCTACATACTAAAAAGGACAAGAAAATAAATTGTATGAATTGTTTAACAACATTCTGAATTAGAGAGGCATAGAATGACCACACACACACACGCACGCATGCACGCACACACACACACACACACAGATAAAATCATATAAAATTCTATTGCGAATGGCACACTTATTTTGCATTCAGAAATTGAAGTTATTACAATCAGTATCCACTTCAGTTTAAATATATAAATATATATATATTCTATAGCGCTTTTACAATGTAGATTGTGTCAAAGCAGCTTAACATAGAAGTTCTAGTAAATTGAAACTGTGTGAGTCCAGTTTCATTCATTCATTTATTCATTTTCCTTCGGCTGTGTCCTTTTATTCATTAGGGGTCACCACAGCGGAATGAACCGCCAACTTATCCAGCATATGTTTTATGCAGCGGATGCCCTTCCAGCTGCAACCCAGTAATGGAAAACATCCACACACACTCATTCACACACATACACTACAGCCAATTTAGTTTATTCAATGAACCTGTACTGCATGTCTTTGGACTGTGGGGAAAACCCACATGAACCCAAGGAGAGCATCCAAACTCCACACAGAAATGCCAACTGACCCAGCCGGGACTCAAACCAGTGACCTTCTTGCTGTGAGGCAACAGTGCTAACCACTGAGCCAACGTGTAACCCTCAGTCCAGTTTTCAGAGTTGAATTTCAGTCTACTTTATTTCATTGTGGTTTAGTTTGCAGCTGAAAGTCCAAACACTGAAGAGCAAATCCATCGATGCACAGCTCCACAAGTCCCAAACCCAAGCAAGCCAGTGGTGAGGAACAAAACTTCACCATTTGAATTGAATTGAAAATAACAGAGTTGACATGTTCCACCATGTTGTGCTTTAGCCCGAGATGATAACCTTAAAAATAGCATCTCTAAAACAAAATTGTATGTATTTTCGCCATATTATTGTTTTTAAAGTGTGAATGAGAGTCACTGTCACTATAATTAATCTACAATTGGTGTGTTGTAAACATTTTTCCAAATTAATTGTAGAAAAACAATGACATGCCTCAATGCCTTCCAGAGTTTCCCGCCAGAGTAACATGTTTTCACACAGGGCTATGTAGTTTTGTATTTTGTTTTATATAATACAATAATAAAAACCATCATTTCGAAACTGGATGATGTATTTAATTACTTGTGTTATCTTTGAATATTATGTTAATTTAGTTTGATGATCTGAAACATTAAAGTGTGACAAACATGTATATATATATTCATTCATTCATTTTCTTTTCGGCTCAGTCCCTTTATTAATCTGGGGTCGCTACAGCGGAATGAACCGCCAACTTATCCAGCTGCAACCCATCACTGGAAAACATCCATACACACTCATTCACACACATACACTATGGACAATTTAGCTTACCCAATTCACCTATAGCGCATGTCTTTGGACTTGTGGGGGAAACCGGAGCACCTGCAGTGTATTCTTCTTACAAGAGAAACTTTAAAAAGAACAACAATGAAAAACATTGCATTGGTGTTTACAGTGTTTACCTGTTACCTCACTGTACAATATTGTGTTAAAATGTAGATATAAGCCTATAAAAGAGCAAAGAGCTTTAGATTGAGAACAACAGTGTTTACATGGTATATCTAAACATTGACTACTATGAAAGAAGTGTTTGCCATTTGATGCAAATGCTTCAAAATTCTTTGTTTATGCCATTCTGAATGCAGTGTTACATTTTGAAGGAGATGTGAGGCATTTTGCATTTTGTGTGTGCAGCTTTGAGGTGACACTGTTTTGAAAACATAAGTTGTTGGAAAAAACTATAAAATAACATCCTGAATCATCAAACAGTTTCCAGTGTTTTTGTTTGTGCATTATACATTTTCAGTGTAAAATGCATTCTTAGCATGGATGAACTGAATAGTTTTACAATGTGGAGATAAATGAATATTTTCATCACTGATTTACTAACAGTGTTTACTGTTTGGTGAATGCAGTATGTTCATGTACTTTATAGCAATATATCTTAAAATATCAAACCCAGATTATAGCATTGTTAGTAAATTAGAAATGATACGAGTGTTTAAGATTGAGAACAGCAGTGTGTAAATGAAACAGATTTATATTAAATTAAGCTTGTGTGTTCCGTACGATGTTAAAATAGGGTTTTGTTATATTATTGTAAAGTTTTGAATTAAGTTTTTCATTTTACAAAAGAACTGATGTGCTGTTTGTGTGTGTGGATGTGTAAATTGTGTGTAGTGTTTTGACAAAATGAGCCTTAATTTTAAAATTGTGCTTAATCAATCATAAAAAACTGTAAGATTTGTGACCACAGACCATAAAACCAGTCAGAAGTGAGATTTTTCATTTTTTTCATTTCATTTTCATTTCGGCTTAGTCCCTTTATTAATCTGGGGTCGCCACAGCGGAATGAACCGCCAACTTATCCAGCATATGTTTTTACTCAGCGGATACCCTTCCAGCTGCAACCCATCACTGGGAAACATCCACACACACTCATTCACACACATAGACTACGAACAATTTAGCTTACCCAATCCACCTATAGCGCATGTCTTTGGACTGTGGGGGAAACCGGAGAACATGCAACTCCACACAGAAACACCAACTGACCCAGCCGAGGCTCGAACCAGCGACCTTCTTGCTGTGAGGTGATCGTGCTACCCACTGCGCCACCGTGAGGCCCAGAAGTGAGATTTGATTAAAAAAAAAATAGATTTATACATCACCTGGAAGCTGAATAAATAAAAGCTTTACATTGATGTATGTTTCTTCTAGGATAGGATAATGTTTAGCTATCAGTGCTGCAGCAATTGGTATTCATGTATTCCAAAAATCTAAAAACTTGTGTGCTGTCCTGTGAAATTTACAGTCAAATGTATATAGATAAACAGAGGGGGGGAAATGTAAAGAATATAAGGGGCCCTTATAAACAGCGGACCAAGAGAGCTATCATGAACATGGTTTTAGCCAATAATTTGATGTGTTACAGAAAAATTCTGACAAATAATAATAAAATAAGGTCACTTTATTTTGATGATCCGTTTGTTGAATTTAAGTTACATTGCATCTACATGCCAACTAATTCTCATTAGATTATAAGTAGACTGTAAGGTGGGGGTTAGGGCTGGGGTTAGGGTGTGTAAATTGACATGTACTTGCAAAGTTTCTTATAGTCAGTTAAATGTCTGTTGAAGGAGCAGCATCAGCAGATATTAGTTTTTTCCAACTACTTGCACACGTTCAAAATGCCATAAACACGTCAGAATGAAGCATTTGCATCGAATGGCAAACACTTCTTTCATAATAGTCAATGTTTAGATATGTCATGTAAACACTGTTGTTCTCAATCTAAAGCTCTTTGCTCTTTAATAGGCTTATATCTACAGTTCAATACAATGTTCTACGGTGACAGTAATCTGCTGAGAGGAGTAACAGGTACACTGTAACCACCAATCAAATAAGGAAAAAAAAACTATTTATTAGGACAAACATTACTGGTGTATACAGTAGCATACAACAAAACCATAAACATACTGTATGTAAAAATAAAAAAAAAATAAAAAAACAAATGCAAAAGTATAGCAAAAGCAAAAGTATATTCTCCAGAATACAGTAAAGATCACAATTGTGTGTATGGGGTCTCTGAGGGAAAAGCATCCATTTCCTGGAGAAGCGTCATATGGGCATAGAGTTGGCCATCATGCACTTTTCAAAGCCAGGCAGAGAAAAATTTCTCTACTCTTTTATAAAGAAATTTAGGATTTACAAAAGGTAAATATGAGGGTAGGTACAAAACTACAAATTGTGGATGGGTGGTATTCCATTATTTATAGGCCTATACTACAGTAAAGCAGTGATCGGTTAGTGATCAGTTAAAAAATTTGTGTTTCCACATTTGAGGAGTATGTGTGTGTGTGGCCAGGTGAATGAGTGTAGCATTTTGATGGGTTGTGTTTGGAAAAGGACAGCAAATAGCTTCCTGTTAGATTTTTGTGTTTTATGAAGATAATTGTGTGTAGTGTTTTGAAAAAAGTGTTTTATGCGATTAAATGAGTTCAAGACTGAGAAACAGCTTATGGTTTTGGAGATTTGCAGTGTAGTTTTGCATTTTAAGTGAGATGTTTCAGAAATTGTGTGACATGAAAAGATTTTTTGTGTAAGCAGTTGGAAAAATCTGTAAGCAGACAGTCTACTAAAACTCAAATGGACCATCAAAATAAAGTGCTACTTAAAAATATCCCGAATCACCACACAGTTTTCAGTGTTTTTTGTTTGTGTACTATAATCTATTTTGGTTTTCAGTGCAAAATGTATGCTTAGCGTGGATGAACTGAATGGTTTAAGATGTGGAGATAAAAAAAAAAAATGTGTCTGTGTGTTTTGTACTTTATAGTACTTAAATAAATAATGTGCCAGTATATAAACATAACTTGGCAGTTTTGGAAATAGTGTTTTTAATTTATTGCACCAGTGTGTATTTTGTAGTGTGTGTGTGTGATGTCTGAGGGCAAAGTTTGTTTTTTCAGCAAGGGTGACTGGTTTTGAGTGTCATTTTGAGTTTTATTTTGACCTGAAAACAGGATGTTTAGGAAATTGGATGAGACGTTATGGATTTGTATTTACTGTTTTGAGAATATGAGGCCTAGTTTCAAGAAATGTGTTTAAGCAATTGAGAAAAACTGTAATAATAATAAAACTGACTTATTTCAAATGTTTCTTGTCTAAACTAATGTAATTGATGTAGAAATTACATTTGTTTGTTCTGTAGTATTTACTTCACACAGTGTTTGTTTTATTTTTTGTTATATTTTACATTTATTTCATTCAACCAGCCTATAGATATAGGTTTGCGTAATAATTCCAATTTTACCTCCATCCCCGGTTTAAAATCAAGTGTAAAATCTTGAAGCCTTTTCACTCTCCATCATGACAAATGGAGTGATAATTAATGAATGCTCGGCAACATCTGGCGGTGAGGCAGGACTCAAACTCTAAACTGCAATTCCTGAGATGATCAGAAAGCTATCTTTACCTGCCTGCAGAGCAACCATGATGAATTTAATATGAGCCTTCAGTACAACCTGATTCTCTTTTCAAAATGCTCTAGCTAATATACCAATTCTTAATGGCTTCTCCTTCTTAAATGAACTTGGTTTCATCGTGGTCCCTTTAAGGCTATATATAGTTTGTTTATTTGGAGAATCTAGATAAGCAAAGTCTGGATTTGATCCAGTGAAACATATTTCCTTGTCCTTCAGTTTCTACACAGCTCCAGTTGAACACATCCTCACTTAGCCTGCAGAACCACTGCTCTACTTATTATTTATGAAGAAACACGCTGTTAAAGCATTTAAAATGCAGACCCTTCCCCCAAAACAGACGGTTTGCAAAACATTAGTTTTAGTGTTAATTATACCTTGAAGGATTGTTCATTTGTTCTTCTGTAATGCTTTTTAGTCAAGATTCTTTATCATATAACACTACACTATAAACAATATAAAGATGCCTCCCAAACATAATGATGTAAATAGCTTAATTTAGCTGAGACTAAAATCCCCCAAACCATATGTTCCATCCAGTAAAAGAGACAAATGTTATTAATAATGTCTTAGGAAATCTATTGGTAGGGTATCCTCCCCTTTTATAAGGGAGAGAATAGCAGGCCCCTCTTTGAATTAAGCAGTGAGGGGTGTTCCTAAGATGAACAGCAGGCCCCTGCAAAATAGCAGAGAATGGGTATTCCCCAGCAGGAAGGGAACGGAAATGCTATGTGGAAACTTCCACTGTGGGGATTTCGTCAGAAGCCAATCTTCTGTAAGAGTAATAAAACGAGCCAATGTACACAGCTGGGAGCAATCACAATCATTCGTGTATAAAGATGCCCGCCGTGCATAACAGAGACACCTTTTCGCTTTCAGAGCCGAGCACACTACTTAGAGAGTCATCGGGTTTCTCCAAACCTCCTTCAGAGAGATAGAGAGAGAACAAGAAATCTGCTGGTGTTTGAACAGGCTGTTTTTCCCGGTTCCAGAGTGTGTGAAATCTTAGTGGCACATGGTCGAGCTGGGCTATTATCCCTTGCCTGGGCATTCTCTGGGTCCTGTCCTTCTAGAGCTGTAAGTATAGGAGCAAGTTTCCTAAAAGAGCAACAGAGGGTTACAGTGGGGCTCAATCCGCCGCCCTCGGGCTCGCAGACCTCCCACTCCTCAGTGCACTCCATCTAGCGTCCCAGGGCGCTGTTAAGTCCAGTAAATGGACCGCGAAGCGTCCCTGAGACGGGCTATGCGGAGAAAAGGGAACTTGCTCTTTCCCCGGTGGAGGGCCAGGCACCACAACATCAAACAGTGTTTTTCAACGACAGGTTGCTGGCCTTGTGGCCGTCAAATTCTCAGAAAAAGAGCATTTTTCCCCTTCCCTGCATGTGCCAGCCCCAACATTGCCAATCTGGGATGCTATGCCTTTCAGCTTACGTATCCCTTCTCGCACACTCTCAGCCCCCTCTCAGGACTCTGGGAGGGAGGTAGGAGTGAATCTCTGGCCTCTTGCTCTTCCATGAGACCCCAGCACTCCCCGGTTGAGCCCTCCTACTCTGTGCTGCCCCACCGCTGGTGCGTCAACGATCGTGCCTATGATGCCACTCGTGTGGGCTCTGCCAGCCTGGTTAGCATGGGCCAGCCCATCGCAGTGGCTCATTCGCACGATCAGACTCGGCTACACGATTCAGTTCCCCAAACGGCCTCCCAAGTTCATGGGTGTGTATTTAACCAGGGTTAGCCCTGTGTCCTCCCCTGTCTTGGGTGAGTAGATTGCTGTCCTCCTGGCAAAGGATGCAATCAAGCCGGTCCCTCCAGCCGAGATGAAGAGCCGGTTTTACAGCCCATACTTCATTGTGCCCAAGAAGAGCGGTAGGCTATGGCCAATCCTAAACCGTTGTCTGTACAAGCTGCCGTTCAGAATGATCACACAGAGGCGCATCCTCCACTGCGTCCGTCCTCAGGATTGGTTTGCAGCAATAGACCTGAAGGACACATACTTTCATGTCTTCATTCTTCCATGCCACCACCAGTTTCTGCGGTTTGCGTCAGAAAGTCGAGCTTGGCAGTACAAAGTCCTCCCCTTTGGGCTCTCTCTGTTGTACTCAATTATCTCGACGATCAATTTATTATGCGCAGAGACAGGTGTATTTCTTTTATGACTCCCCCAAAAATATAAATAAGCCTTAAATGCTTCACAGGTAAGTAAGGTAAGTAAGGGCCAGGGGGCACGTTGGAGGGCTGCGTCTCTGGTGATGATGGTGCGCTCGCATGGAGAGCCTGGCTAACCTCTCATCAGTGACGTGGTAAGGTTCAATCACTGTGGCGTTTTCCATACATTTCCCCATAGTGGAAGTTTCCACATAGCATTGAAGTTCCCCTCCTGCTGGGAAACGAAATGGTTACCACGTAACTCTCGAAAATGCTATTTTTCTTCGCCACAAGCGGTTGCGCCTTAGCTGACAGCTTAATCTGGCTCTTCAGCTAGAAAAGGTGTCTCTGCTATGCACGGCTGGCATCTTTATACACAAATGATTGTGATTGCTGCCAGCTGTGTACACTGACTCCGCCAATTCATTGGCATTTCATTGGCCGGTTTTATTACTCTTTCAGATGATTGGCTTCTGAAGAAATCCCCATAGTGGAAGTTTCCACATAGCATTTCCGTTCCCCCCCTCCGTGAACGAGGGTTATGTTGTAACCATTTCATTCTTTCCATAGACATTATTATAAATAACTAGACGCCCGATGAGCCACTGGATGGAACGTCAACGCCCAGCCTTGCATCGCTGTTATATCTCTAACTGAGACTGAGTAAAATATCTGAATCGTTTAGTTATTGGGGCTGTTTAAATCATTGCACAGTAAAACTTGTCTCTGGGAATTACATTTCACAGGTACAAATTATTTTTTTTACCTTCTATTTTTAGTGATTTTAACACTTTGTTGTTGACAATCAACATATATAAGCAGGCCATGAAAGCTGTTTATGAATTTAAAAAGTAAAATGTCAGCTTAGGACAGTTTAGACAACCTCAGTGGGTCAGGAGGCTTATGATCAGGAGACACTGGCAGTTCAGACAACCCCAGTAAGTCAGGAGGTTCTAGATCAGGAGGCACTGGTGGTTCAGACAGAGATAAGAGTAAGAGATAAGAGAATGTCTCCATTTCAAGGTCTTTTTGTCACTAGACAATGTTGTGAAGCAGTCATTTTTTCAATTGCTGTTCCTTGTGGTATAATAACAATTGGTGGATTTGTAAGACAAAGTCTAAGCATTGAAACATACTTAACTTATTCAATAAACTCTGCTCTTTCTTTATCATCCCTACTTCTTCTTCTGCTTCTGCTCTTCTCTGGCTTTCTCAGTCAACACCTATATTGATAGTTGAACACTGGTTAACAGGTTTGGGTATTGGATGGCTCTGCTGGCTTGTTTTCTGGATCCCCAGAGGAACAGACATTTTCTGACAGGGTCTGGCGTCCGGGGCTAGATCTTATTTATGGCATGGAGAGTGTAATCTAACAACACGCTGAAAGTCCTATCTCCAAAATTATGGAGACACATTTAAATAAATAAAATATTTATAAATAAACTGTATATTTGCAAACTCAACAATTACCTACTTTCCTAAAAAATGTCTCAAATGTAGATTATGTGGTCCAACAACTGCAGTATTTAGTGATACACATGGGTGAAGAGGCTGGAACAGTGAGGATACTGGTGGAAAATTACAAGGCTATCAGTCAATCAGATCCGAGAACCAGAAAGAGCTGTGTGTGTGTGTGTGTGTGTGTGTGTGTGTGTGTGTGTGTGTGTGTGTTAAAAGATTGTGAGTTAAAAGTCTGTGTTCCAGCAGTCTCTAAAGGTCCCCTGTTGGATAGGTAGACGACACTCACTTACAGCTTCAGGTCCCAATCTGACATGTGTTTTAGTAAAAATGCAGCAGTGCATATTGTCAATATTCACTGAGATGTTGATTAAATGTGTGTACTCATTTCAGTTGAGCAGTATGTATATATATATATATTGATAGTTTTAATTTCACTTCTAAAATATTTGCAGGTTAAACTACATTATTTAGGTGTTAATGTCAAAATATTTAGTTATTTATAAATGTTTCAAACGTTAGAGTTTAGCATGTAAATAAAGTCAGATTGTGAGTTAAAAGTGCAGCAGTCTGTGTGTTTCACACTCAGTGTCTCTGCAGTATATGAAGGTCCCCTGTTGGATAGGTAGACGTCAACCAGAGCTTCAGGTCCCCACTTGGCATGTGTTTTTAAAAAAAATTAAAGATTTATTTTCCGTTATATTATGAAAAAAGACCATAAAAGACATTCTTGTATGTGATTTTTGTTTCATTAAATTGAGCAGAAACCCTGGTCCCCTTTTGGCTGGTATACAGCGACAGTCTCCTCTTAGTAGCTCAGACGTGTATGTGTGTGTGTGTGTGTGTGTGTGTGTGTGTCAGAAAGATCAGAAAAATTATTAATTCCTTCATTAATTTTTATTTTTTTTGCTTAGTTCATTTATTAATCAGGGATCATATGTTATATTAAAAGCTTTTTGGGTAAAAAATTGACCGTTTTTCTATATTATATGTACATATACATGTAATATAGGAAAACGGCCAATTTTATATATGTCACATATATTAAAAACCTATATCAAAACTTATATTAAAACATACATGTTTATATAGGTTTTTTTTCCGTGTGGGCTGTTGATTTTACATGCTCTTGAAAGTACATCAAGGGAACATCTCTGTTTATAAACACATATGGGCTAAAAAAAATTGAATTGGTCACATTTGCCTGCAGTGTGAACTACTCCTGTTACGATAAGCAGTAAGCAGTAATATATAGGGAATTGCAGGTTGTTCTCTAATTTCCATCTTCAAAATGCACTTTTATCCTAATAAAGCTGAGTTAATATCACACATTCCTTAAGTATAAACTTGACTGAACTGAAACATTCATGCAAGTATGCATATTTTAGCATGAGTGTGAGGGTGTGTTTGTGTGTGTGTAGCAGTGATATGGCAGTGAGCTTGTGATTGTGCCCTTTCAACCTGGAACCGATTTGCTCAGGAGACATTGACGCTTCACCGTAGCAACAGCGCAGGTGACTGCAGTACACAATGACTCAGAGCATCTTTAATTCTTCAACCACACGCACACACACACACTGCATATCACCTACACCACTGAATCCTCATCAACACTCAGACAAGATCATTTATTATACAGAGACATAATTTCGGCAGCACGGTGGCGCAGTGGTTAGCACGATCGCCTCACAGCAAGAAGGTCGCTGGTTCGAGCCTCGGCTGGGTCAGTTGACATTTCTGTGTGGAGTTTGCATGTTCTCCCCGTGTTCGCATGGGTTTCCTTCGAGTGCTCCGGTTTCCCTCCCATTCTGGTGAGTGAAAAAAATCTATATAAAGTCTCCTGCTCATTACCTGTAGAGTTTTTGCTGTGTTTTGCCAATACATTGACTTGAATTAAACAGCAATCATTTTGGTGTTCATGAGGACTGTGGTTAGATGCATACTCAATATAGTCATGGCACATGTTTACTTGCATATGGCATAACCTGTTGTTTGTCTTGAGTGGGAGTACACACATCAATTCAGTTGACACATTAAGGCCATTGGGCCCAGTTTTTCTGTTGTCCCAGGCAGGCATGTGCACAGGAAGAGCTAAACCTTTATGTCTGTCTGTTTGTTTTACAAATATATTTAGCTTGGAATTAAAGTATGTTTGCATTCACCTAATTTTAGGCACATTTTGGACTAAAAAGGCTTAATGGAAACAGCAAGATGACCATAAATCTTGAAAATGTGCATAAAGAGCTTAACTGAGTAGGATAAACTTTCACATCCAATAAGAAACAATGCGCAGAAACTATGATGCAAATACATTTACCTAATACATTTCAGCATGCACATCAAAAAAAGTCATGTGATTTTGTTTTACCAGATCATGTGATAATAAAAATGGGTGCAATGTGAATGCATCAATAAACAAACCAGTGCATCATCAAAATGGTTTAGTATTACCTCCAACTCCCATGAGCATCCATATTCCAAAAAATGTTAATCAGAGAAACAGACTTATGTTTAATTCTTTTGAAGTATTGACAAGAGTAGTCTTGAACATCTTGATTAGTTGGACCAGGTGTGTTTGATTAGGGTTGGAGCAAAACTGTGCAGAGCTGTGGCCCTCCAGGAATTGAATTTGAGACGCATGCACTAAATACTGTGGCACCGATCAAATTAAAAAAGGCTTGAAAAAATAAAACTACATCAGGGTATCAAAATCATACTCACGCTCTCAAAACAGCAGCCTAACCATCCTGGATTTTTATTTGACATCGTTGCTAAACTAACAAATAATCTGTCATTGTCAGAACAAATTGTCACACCGCAAATTAGTAGTGAGGATTTCATGAATTCTTTCAGTGATAAAATAGAAGGCTTCAGACAGAAAATAGAAGATGTTATAGGTCAGATTCATTAAACATTCATTAAAATCATAAGACAGGAAGAGCTAGATAAACTTATAAATATGTCTAAACCAGCAACATGTATGTTAGACCCAACTGCAACAAAATTACTGAAAGAGTTGCTACCTGTAGCATGAGAACCTCTTCTTAAAGTTATCAACTTTTCTTTATCTTTAGGCCATGTTCCAAATCCTTTCAAGCTAGCTGTAAGGAAACCACAACTTGATCCCAGCAGCTGAGCTAATTATAGGCTTATTTCAAATCTTCTATTTATGTTTAAAATACTAGAAAAACAATGTTTCTGACCAATTATGCTCCTTTCTGCAGATGAACAACGTTTATAAAGAGTTTCAGTCAGGTTTCAGGCCCTATCACAGTGCTGACAGAGGCTGCATCTCGTTACTAGTTTTACTTGACCTCAGTGCTGCATTCAATACTATCGATCATGATATCCCCATAGATCGATACAATTTTACATGTGTCCAGGGACAGGCGGTGGTTTATGTCATACCTAACTGACCATTACCAGTTTGTAAATATAAATGGACAGCTTTCACAAGTCAGGCCAGTAAAGTATGGGGTGTTAATGTTAGTATTAGCTATACTGTAAAAGATCTGGCTGTTATATTAGACACCAACTTAACTTTAAAAAACAGAAAACCGCCTTCTTTCATCTGAGAAATATCGCTAGTTATTAGTCATAAAAGTTACAAAGCATGCTATCTATCTCAGATGCAGAAAAGCTAGTTCATGCTTTTATGACCTCTAGGCTGGATTACTGTAATGCTCTGTTCACTGGTTGCCCAGCTTTCTCTATTAATAAACTTCAGCTAGTACAAAATGCAGCTGCCAGAGTTCTTACCAGATCAAGAAAATATGACCATATCACCCTAATTATATTCTCCTTACACTGGCTACCTGTTAAGTTCCATATTGATTATAAAATAGTGCTTATTACCTATAAAGCTTTAAATAATCTAACTCCTGTTTATCTAATCAACCTTCTGTCTCGCTACAATCCAGCCTGTTTTTTTTTAAGATCTCAAAACTCAGGACTTCTGGTAGTACCCTGAAATACCAAAGTCTACTAAAGGAGGTCGAGCCTTCTCATTTATGGCTCCTAAACTCTGGAATATGCTTCCTGATAATGTCCGAGGCTCAAATACACTATCTCAGTTCAAACTTAGATTAATGACCTATATTTTTAGTAAAGCACACACACAATGCATCACATTATGGTATGCTCTATGCAGGTGAGTAGGCTTGACAAACCACCTGTAGGACACACTTCTTCTGTCTTAATGCACAAGCCATTTTGTTAAAAATACTTGTATGCTTTATATATATATTGTTTTTGTTTATATAACTCCTATTTTCATTTACAGCACTTCATTTTCGCATTGACATTTAATATCTCTAGTTCAAATACATTATGAACAGCAGCTACGCTAATTATTTTCTTTGTTCTCTATTTCCACCTGGGAATGCCCATCCCGAGGTCTCTAGAGATTGATAGGATCCTAGACCTGTGAAGAGATGATGCCAACCATCAAGGACTTTGAAGACAAAACATACAAAGAGATTATGCCAACCATCAAGGACTTTGAAGACAAAACATACAAAGAGATTATGCCAACCATCGAGGACTTTGAGGACAACACATAAACTTAATACACAAATACTCTTCATTAAACATGTACATATGGACATCACCTAAAATAGCACGTTACCCATGTCTGTATATAATAACTTGTAAAGCTGCTTTAAAACTATAATTATTGTAAAAAGCGCTATACAAATAAACTTGAGTTGAATTGAAAAAAGCATTTCATCTTTATGCATTTCATCTTCTGAGGTGCAAGTTATTATGTAAGAAAAATACGCTTTTCCTATCACTGCAAATTCTATTTTTCTTTTTTAGATTTGGCGCCAGGTTATCAGGAAGTGATGATTTTGTTTACTTTACTTATTTAATGGAAATGTTTGCAAATGTTCACATATTTTCTTAAATGTTTTATGCAATATTTTAGTCTAATTTGAATCTTTGGATGGAAACATAGCGAATAAAAGTCATTTAAATGAGCTTGTGATTAAATCTTGTTGGATCCATTTAAACTGTCAAACCTCTTAACCCTGCACCCTGTCTTTATTGACTGAAGTTCCACAGCAGAGCAGCCGAACGTCTCGTAAAGTAGATAAATATCTTGTTGTCTGAATAAGTATGTTCGCAAGAAACACTAATATGTCTATAAAGGCTCATATTTTACGCATTTGAGGTGAGAGACTGGGCAGAGAAAGAGGGCTTGAATTTTTTCATCTAAGTTAGCCAAATCCTATACCCTATGCTTACATAGCCTGTGCACACAGTAGCATTTCGTAGATTGCTCCGGTTCCCCCCACAGTGCCAAGGACATGAGTTATAAATGAATTGGGTAAGCTAAATTGTTTGTTGTGTATAGTCCTGGTCCTGCAGATTGGGGGTTGAGAATTGGGCTAACACCTCACCTCATAAAAACGTCCTGGTTACGTCCGTCACCCACGTTCCCCGAATAGGGAATGTAGTGTGTCTGGTAACAAACTGTGGGAGTACGCCAGATGACCAATCACTCTGAAGAGTAAGAAAACGGGCCAATGAATGCTAAATGAATTGGCTCAGCTCAGCTCCACAGCCTTCAGAGATTAGCCATTAATGGGATATATCAGCTGGCGGCTGAGAAGTGAGCATTAGAATTTTTGCCTGCTGAAGAGCTGATCACATTAACAGCTGGAGACTCGTAACCGTACGTACGGACGTAACCAGGACATTCCCCTTCATGGGAACTCCAATGTGTGTCTGGTAACAGACAATGGGAGACAGCATGGAAAACACCACAGCAGCTAAGCCCGTCACACTCCTGATGTGAAGTTTGCCAAGCATAGTGTGAGCGCACAAGCATCACCAAGAGTGCAACCTTTCAAAGGTCCCCTAGGCCCTTAAATTACCATTACATGGAAATAATTAGAAAATTTAGATTGGGCGTCATAATGTGCTTTTACCTAGCTAATATAGTCTAGGGATTTTAGAAATACGACAGTACATTGGGAAGCGTGCCAGTCCTCGAAAGAGGAGAGGGGAGAGCTGTAGGGGCCACCTGCTACCCAAGAGAGGAGACTTGATGGCAATAAGAACATATGGACTAGCCCTATGGAGGGGGAGTGCTACATATGATAAGCTGGTTAGTGAGTAGGGAAGAGACGGGTCTGCCTGGTCAGGGGGAACACTCCGTGGCTGAAATAAGCATATGGGATCGCCATCGGGGATTGCGCATAGTTGGCACCAACCCCTCAGCATGTGGGTAGACCAAAAGTGTGCGTACCAGACATCACACTGAGCCAAACACCCGGCTCCTCCACTGAGTCGGGTGCTGGGGGCCTCAGAGAAATTCTCTAGGGTTTGCTAAGCAGGGAACTTACTAGCAGAATAGAAAAAGTGCACGTATCTTTAGGTTAGGGAGCATGGCACAGCAATTTCGTCCTGATTGACCGGAGTTACCCAGTAATCTGGAGTAAACCGGCCCCACTCGAGGATTATAAAATCTTGCGAATGTGTTAGGTGTAGCCCAGACTGCAGCTCTACATAATCTGTTAAGAAATGCCGCGTAATCACGCCGAAAAGGAGGCACCACTCTTTTAAGTGTGCTCTCTCTCCCGGGGGACACAGCTCGCCCTGGCACACGTAGCAAGGGCGATGGCATAAACAATAAAATGGACCAACCTCTGCTTTTATACAGCACTTCCCTCCTGCCGATCATAACAGAAAAGAGCTGCTTAGAGACGTATGCTCTACATGTCACATTAAGTGCAGTGCGCGGACATAGCAATGAAAGAGCCGGTTCTTCCTCGTCCTCAGACATCGCTTGCAGGCTCACTACCTGATATTAAAATGGGCGATAGGAACCTTGGCACAAAGCTGAACCGGGGTCTCAGGTAAACGTGAGAGTAGGCCGGTCCAAATTTTTGGCACGATTCACTGACCAAAAACGCCACCAGAATCCTAACCCTCCTGAATGATATCAACGCGACCAGCAGAGCTCAACGGACCTAACCATAACCACTGGGGCTAGAGAGATCCCAAACGGGCAAGAGAGGGGGGCAGGGATGGAATTAACCATCTCGCGCCATGCACCTATGAGGAACCGGCTGATGAGGTTATGCTTTCCCAGCGCACTACCATCCGGCAGCACGCCAAACCTTCAGTGTGGAGGGTGACAGCCTGCACTCCAGCTATCCTGAAGGAAGAAAACACAACACTAATCTGTCATGTCGGGGTTCTTCTCAGAGATATGAGCTTCACAAAAGGAATAGACTCCATTACAGGACATAGGCTAGCCTATACAGGGTGCTCTAGCCTGAGTGACGGTTTTAACCATCAACTGATAGGTCACCTAAGTCCTCTGCGATATGTCTATAAACCATCCATGGAGGTTTCAGAACCCTGCACGAGTGCCAGAAAACGCATATTGTGTAAACCCGGGGCCAGCTGAGAGCTAAAGCATCCATGCAGAGCAGAGAAGGCAGCTAGCAAAGGGCCGCTCGGGGAAAGCAGCAGGATGGCCTGGGCTTCTCTGAAGCGTGCCCATAACAGCTGGACCATGCCGGGGTGGAGTTTCCATTCTACCAGAAACGTAACTGTCGTGAGAGCGTGTAAGCTGGCACGGTAGGGAAATGAATGGTGCACAGCTATTTAGCCACATGACTCCGAAGGAGCAGATGGCTAGCGACATGCGGTGGTGGCTCATATCACCCAAATGGTTGATCAGAAACAGAATCAGAAAGACCTTTATTGCCAGGTATGTTCACACATACGAGGAATTTGCTTTCGTGACAGAAGCTTCTACAGTGCAACAGAATTACAGAGACTACGCTATCGCAGTCGTGCTGGTCCTAACCAACATGTGTTTTCCCTCCCGTACCGGTAGGGACCGGCTGCCAACAGCTTCAGGCAATTGAAATGCCAACACAACCGAAGTCCGGTTTTCGAACCTGCAGCTGCATGCTCGATACACACAGCCTGCCAGCCCGTCCTGAAAGCATCTGTCAGAATGACAGCATGAATAGACACTTGTTCTGAGGGCACCCAGGCCCATAGAAGGCAAGGGTAATCCAGGGACTGAAGGTGCAGCAACACAGCGTGGTGATGGACACCCAGTGCATCTCCGCGCCATGCCCATCTGGGGACCCGATCGCGAAGCCAGCACTAAAGTGGTCTCATATGAACAATTTGAGCGGCGTGATAGCAGCTACAAATGTCATATGCCCCAGGAGCCTCTGAAAATCTACAGTGAGACCACTGTAACTGCCGAATTAATTGGACAGGGCAGAACTAGACTGGCGCGCTCTTAGTAAAGCGCACCGTGATGGAGACCGAGTCCAGCTCCAACCCGAGATAAGAGAAGCTCTGCCTGAGGGAGAGCTTGCTCTTTCACATACGACATTAGAAAGTAGTATTTCAATATAGCTACTAATGCTCTATTCTTGACTTATAAGCATATGTATAATGTGGTGTTGGTGTTTTTTTAAGTTCATTCAGAATGCGCATTTTATATCTTATATATCTTATTATTCAGGTATTAATTAATAGTTACTTTGTATGTTAGTAAATGTTATTCACTCATTGTCATTCACTTTAGTGACCTACTCTAAGGCGAGGACTATGTATGCTTTATAAATCCCTTATAAAGGAAAATTAAAGGCTTAGTACCAAATGATCAATAAATCTTTGCAATTGTCACACCCCCTGCACATTCCATCAGCCCCAGTCACCATTCACACTCTCCATCCACTACACACCGCACAGTCACCTGATTACTGATCACAATCACCTGTGCACTAACAACACTCACCTGCTCCAGCCGTCACCAACACACTATTTATACTCACCCATCCTGTTCACTCGTCGGCTGGAATCATCATCGTATGGTCATACTCTCCTTGTGCTCACCCTGATCTTCTGCAGAGTCTTCCATGAACTTACCCATCATCGAGGCTAACCCCTGTTACCTGTTTGCTCGACTACAAGGGAAGTTACTGTTTTCCTTATTTGACTGTTTACATCTGTATGCCTGCTAGCACTACGGTGCGAAGACCTGCGTTGTGTTTTAATAAACACCCTGTAAACTTATCCTTTCGTCTCTGCCTTCTGTGACCGTGACAGCAATCGTATCTAAAAAATAATATTACTGTAAAGTTTAAGCATTGCTGAATAACAGGAGTGTCAACATATACCATAAAATTGGATAAAACAACAATATAATAATTTAACAATATATTATATACAACATTTCAATGTTATTCAGCGATGTTTAAACTACAGTCATTTTATTTTAAATACGATTGCAAATATTTATTTTTCATTTGATACAGAATGTCTTGAAATTAATCGAAGTCAATAAAGTCATTTATTTTCTTATTTTCCTGTTTAGAATATAACTGAGCCTTTAAATATCATTTATAAGGGAGTTATAAAGCATAAATATCAATAATAGTCCTGATATAAATAATATTCCTCACTTTAGATTAGGTCACAAAGCATCATAAAGCATTTATTTACATACAACACATATAACTGTTACTTAATGCCTGAATGATATATAAATTTTAATTTGAATAGTTTATTAATCATTTACTTATGCATTCTTAATGATAAAAAACTGCTTTGTAAATAATGTAGTACATAATTTAGTAATGGAAAATTAATCATTAACAAAGTATGAAAGTACAATCATTAAGCATGATTAAGCATTAAGCATGTTTAAGCATTAAGCATGTTTAGCTGTATTTATAAACTGCTTACTAATGATTTTATTGTAGAGTTAATGCTTAACAAATACTGAATTAACTATTTGCTAATGCTTAATAAATGATTCATAGTGTGTAGTTATTTTAAAGTGTTACCAATGCATCTTATAAGACAATGAAAATGTTTTTTTGACCTTGCATGCATATCAACCTGTTGTTGGAGACCCCCAAAATAGAGATTTGCGTGGGACTAATTTTCCAATATCTCAAGTTTAAATTGGGTACTATACCAAAAGAGAGAGATAACATATAAAACTGTAGATTGTGCAAGGATTGTAGGCTAAATATCAGTTTTGTTTGCTCCTTTGGGATGAGACATGAGTGCCACCTGAGGTTCCAGTCTTGTGACTGCTAAAGGGTAAAACTTCGAGGTATTATCACATTGCACAAAGGGTATGTGTTATATCGTAAAAATATCACGCCAACACAGTGTGTCCAACAACTCTTTCTCTTTTACTCTTCCCCCAGACCCACACATCGACAGCAACAACATCGATGCATCAGACATAACAAAACGATCTTAGAACAATCGATCCTTAATAAACAAGGCATGTGCAAACATAACATTTTCCCCCCTCCTACAGAACCTAGGCATGAAATGTCGACACAAAGTCCTGAAAACGTCCTGGGCGAGAACGAATGCGAACAGGTCGTGGAGAGACACAGGGCAGAGACTGGGTGCCCTGTGATTGGTAGGTACCAGTGTCAAAAGGCAGACTGATGGTCATATCTGAGGCCTGTGCAGGGACTGCCTGAGGCGACATTTGAAAGGCTGGAGGGTCCTGACAGATTGGAGATGAGGCTTGAGATGTGACCCCTCTTGTTTGTGTTGGGGGCAGAACTTTACGGAGGCGGCTTGCATGCCATCGAGTGCCGTCGTTCAGTAGGAAGGTGGCTGGGCCCAGCCTGTGATTAACTTGGAGAGGGGAAGACCAATATGAGGCGAGTTTGTTGGTTCTGTGTGGCCGGCAAACCCTGACCCAATCTGTAGCTTTTATGTCAGGGGTTTTAACACGTGCTGAGAGGTCGAACCTTTGCTTCATCCTCCTCTGCTGGCGTGCAACAGAGGCCCTGACCCTCGGTAGTAGTCCCTGAGGCGGTGTTGGGCTGAGTCTGTCAAGGGGAAGGTGAAGTTCACGACCAAGCATGAGAGAAGCTGGAGATACCCCCGTTGTGGTGTGTTGAGTGGCCCTGTAATGCATCAGTGTGTGACGGATGGCCCGTAAGAAGGTCCATCCCTGAAACAGATGTGCTCTGATGCTGTTTTTCAGTGACTGGTGGAAGCGTTCAACACCACCATTAGCTTGCGGATGATAATAAGCTGTACGAATGTGACGAATGCCCTTGTTTTTGAGGTATGTGGTGAACTCGGCAGAAATCAGCTGTGGGCCATTGTCAGTAGTGATAGTGTTTGGGAGACCCCAGCGGGAAAATAGGGAGTCTAGAAAGTCAATTATGACCTGGGAGGTCACAGAGCCAGTGGCAATGAGCTCGGGCCATTTTGAGTGCAAGTCATAGACAACTACCAGGAAGCGCTGGTGATGGGGAACTCCCTGTATCTCACCGCATATGTCCAGCTGTAGGTGGTCCCAGGGCTTATCTGGCCAAGCAAGAGGTTGTAAGGGTGGGGGGGGCTGTTGACCAGTCTTACCACTTAAGAGACAAGCAGCACAGTCCTTCACTAGGGCCTCAATGTCTTTATCTATCCCTGGCCACCAAACCCGATCTCTGCAACGCTGCTTTAACTTAACAATACCCAGGTGGCCTTCATGAGCCATGGCCAAAACACGTGCACGCAGAGTGTTGGGGATGACTGCGCAGAGGCCTCGTGCCACACAAGTGTTGTTCCAGCAGGACAGCTCGTTTTTTATTCTTGAGAATGCTGCCAGCTGTTCTGGGACCTGCTGAGGCCATCCATTCAGTATATAGGCACGGAGCAGAGAAAGGACTGGGTCCAATTCGGATTCCTCCTTTAGTTCTTGCAAAGACACAATAGATTGGATGGGAGTGTGCAACATCTGGACAATGTCCTGTTCAGCTTGGTCTGAGTCAGTGTGTGCGTGTATGGCAAGGTGAGGTGAAACAGAGCGGGAAAGTAGATCAGCCACAACATTATCTCTGCCCGGGGTGAACTTCAAGTCAAAATTATAATGGCGAAGACGGTCAGCCCAGCGGTGCAGCCTTAATGGTCTGTGGCCTGTCCCAGATGTGGAGAGTAGTGCAGTCAGGGCCTGATGATCTGTCCTTAGGGTGAAAGCACGGCCATACAGATACAAGTGCCACCTCTCGCAGGCCCAGATGCAGGCCAGTGCCTCACGTTCGCCGACTGAGTATCGCTGCTCAGACTGGGTGAGGGCCCGTGATGCAAAAGCAATGGGCTTCTCCACACCCTGCTGGGTCTGTGACAGCACCGTTCCTATGGCTGTGGCGGATGCATCGCAAGTCACCAATGTGTCAGTGGAGATGTCAAAGTGAGCCAATACTGGAGCTGTGGTGAGCTGTACCTTGAGGGCACGCACAGCATCAGAGCATGATTGTGACCACACCCATGGCTCATCCTTTCGCAGCACTCGCCTTAGAGGAGCAGTGGTAGCAGAGTAATGTGGGAGGAACTTAAGATAATAGCCCGTCATGCCCAAGAAAGAGGCGAGCTGTGCAGATGAACTGGGTTCAGGAACAGCTAGTATGGCATCTACATTAGACTGAAGTGGTGTTACACCATCTGCTGACAGCCGGAAGCCCACATACTCAATGGTCGATGCAGAAAAAACACATTTTGCAGCATTGAGAGTAAGTTTGTGTTTAGCTAGGGCTGCAAAGACTCTGTTGAGGCGTTCATCATGGGTCTCTGGTGTGGGCCCATGAATGACCATATCATCCAGGTAAATGGCCACACCTGGTATACCAGCCAGCACTGATACCATGATTTTCTGAAAGCAGCTGGGGGCGGAGCTAAGTCCAAATGGCATACGTGTATAACGGAACACACCTGCATGGGTCACGAAGGCCGTGAAGTTTCTGCTACTGGGGTGGAGAGGTACCTGCAGGTAGCCCTGTTTGAGATCCAGTTTGGAAAACATGGTTGAGCCATGGAACTGAGAAATTAGCTCTTCTGAGGTGGGCAATGGGAACCTGTCAGGGATCACTGCCTTATTCACAGCTCGTAGGCCGACACACACACGTAGGCCCCCTGTTTTGTTCTTAGCTATGACTAGGTTGGAAACCCAGGGCGAAGCATCCACTGGTTCAATAATGCCTGTCTCCAGTAGTTGCTTGAGCTCAGCTGAGACACCATCACGGAGAGCCAGAGGAATGCGACGAAGTGATTGGATGACTGATTTAACAGCAGGATTTATAAGAGGTTGATGAGCAAAAGAGGTAAGACAGCCCAAACCTTCAAACAGAGATGGCCACTTCTGCTGCCAAGGTGTGAAGACTGTCAGGATCGCAGTTCCTTTTGTGTCCACTAGGGAGAATCCCAGTGCTGAAAACAAATCAAGTCCCATTAGGTTGGCCCCACGACGGGCAACATGGAAAGTAAATCTGGGTACCATCTTGTTGCCGTACCCAACATTCACTTGTAGGGAACCTACTAAGTCAATCTTTGAGTTGCCATAGCCACAGAGTGAAGCAGAGGGTGCCATAAGTGGTAGGGTACTGAAAAAAGTGCTGTATATGTTCAGGAGAGACACACTTGCACCAGTGTCCAAAAGGAGTGGCATACAAACATCATTTAGGCGAACTAAGCATGCTTTAAATGAGACTGGGCCAGAGCTGACATTGTGAATAATAGTGGGTGCCTGTGACAATGTGGCTGTGTGTGCTGCCTCAGCTGGAGCAGAACGGCAGACCGAAGCAAAAGGATTGCGTTTACCACAATGATGACATGTTTGGCCACGGGCTGGGCAGTTCTGTGCTCTAGACAGATGAGATGCAGACCCACAGTTATCACAGTGCCGTGTTGCTCGGTCTGGTGGGCGTGGCCGAGGCCGCTGCTGACGTCTCAGTAGCAAAACTGAGGAGTCCGCTTCCTCCAATGTGTTGCTCTGGCTGTGCTGAAATGTTGACGGGACCGTGGGAGAAGGAGGGGCTGGGCTGGCTGTAAATGCTTGTTGTTTGGTCAGAGCCGACACACATGCAGCTGCACTCTCTATTTGTAGTGCAATCGTGATTGCACGTGACAATGATAAGTCATCCGGTTCTAGCAGTAAAGTCTCACGCACTTTGGCGTTGTTGGTGTGTTCAATTAACTGGTCGCGGATAATTTCGACCTGTAACGCACCAAACTTGCATGAACTGGCCAGTGCTCGCAAGTTGGCTACATACTGCTGTACAGACTCACCGGGCAACTGGTGTCTTTGGCGGAACAGAAAACGTCGCAAAAGGGCACTTTGTGGGGATGCAAAGTGCGCGGTCAATAGTTCCACGGTTGTATTATAATTGCTTGCGTTGCCGGATTCGAGTGCTCCCAGCACACGCTGTCCCTCAGCTCCCAAACAATGTAGTAGCAGCGCCTTTTTCCGAGCCGCGCTCACGTCAGTCAGCCTACGGCCAAGATAAAAGTTTCAAAGGACTGTAACCAATGAGTCCAGGGAATCGGAGGCTCGCCTGGGAGCGCGAGGAAAGGAGCAGGGGGTGGCAATACTACATCAGCCATCTTCGTCGCCAAATGTTATATCGTAAAAATATCACGCCAACACAGTGTGTCCAACAACTCTTTCTCTTTTACTCTTCCCCCAGACCCACACATCGACAGCAACAACATCGATGCATCAGACATAACAAAACGATCTCAGAACAATCGATCCTTAATAAACAAGGCATGTGCAAACATAACAGTATGTTTTTTTCCATTTGTGTCTGACTCCCATCCAGCCCTACGTACTTCTGGCTACATAATTCACGATCTCCAGAAATGTATATAGGGCTACGCTTTCAGAATGAACTTAAGTTGCATACATCAGACTCGCCTGATGTGGGTTTTCTAACAGTAAACTGACTGTTTTCTAATGCAAGCTGAAGAACAGCGCATCTTCACTTTGCACTCCCATGTTGGTAAACGTTCTGAGGACCGTTATACAGATGATGCGCGCACAGAAAAAATAGCATGTGCAGAAAGCACTGATCATGCGTTCATCATGTGTAACAGTCATGAGCAGTGGCTGTACCAGTGCTCAATAAGAATGAGGAAATCACAAATATGCTGTTCCGAAATAATGTCAGGACTCAGGAACGCTATATTGTTAGCCTGCCCGCTCCCATTAAAATTACACCAGAGTTACCGACCGCTACCACATTTTATTCGGAAATTTATTCCCACACCGAAAGAAATCTGGTCGGGTCCCGTGGCTACCTCCACGCAAAACCAAAATATGACCTTTTATAATGCATAATAGGGGCTCTTTAAAAATGTATTAAAAATACTGTAGGAACATGAATAAATTTCTAGATTTTTATGGCAAATAACCATATTTCATTAATTTATAGTCATATTTATACACCAATGATTTGAAGTACTAACACATCTACACAACATAGCTTTGTTACACAGACAAAAACACAACCATAAGTATGTGTGGATGATAGGGGTGTGATGAGATGCCTACTCCACCAGATGAGACACGAGATTGGGTTCACGAGAATGAGACGAGACAAGATTTTTACAGTATTTTTAAGAAATCTTCAATGATGAAATATATGAACTGAAAAAATCACAAATAGCAAAACTATTTAGGTGCTTTTTTTTTTTTTAAATCAACTTGTAATGAATGTTATTTTACCTATAATGTAATGAATTTAATGCAGCAAAGGACATGCAAACACTGCAAAATATTTTGATAATATATGAATGGAAGATTCATATTGATTCATATTATCAAGATATCATTTTAAATATTAGCAAAATATGTGTGTGTGTGTGTGTGTGTGTGTGTGTGTGTGTGTGCACTTGGAGGAGAGGTGTGTCTGTCAAACAGCTGTGTGTATGGCTTATCTTGTTGCAAAATTCAGCTAAAAGTCCTACACAACGGTAATAGTTTGATTACGTAATTTATATGTCTGTACTGCACTTAAATAATGCGACTTAAATAGGAATACTCCACATGTCTTTATTCGATTAGTGTTTACAACGATTATGGCTTTAAGCATATGTAAAGTGCTTTTCCATTGTATCTTATGAGCTGTGGTTAATGTGTGTGGCTGCAGTTGTGGATGCGGCAACCCTTGAACTCAGGTGAAGAAAAAAATCAGTTACGTCACACTTACCCACCCCAAACGAGTGACACACAACTCCGAGGCCAGCCTGTCAGGTGTGTGCAAAGCACTTGATGTGCAGTTCTAATCCAATCTTGCCTCCAATCTTTAGTGCTAAATTCACCCTCACCCTTCATAACATCACAACTCACAAGACAACCTTTCACCTCAACGAGAAATCTCATTGTGATTTAGTCTTGTGAGATCTTGTAGTCCGAGATCTCGTCACATCCCTAGTGGATGAGAAAGTCATATAATGAAGATGTTTATGCTCATCACAAATAACTTTTCCCACAAGCAGAGGAACTTACTCGTATGTAAGATAATTTTGATTTTTTGATCTCCTGATTTCATCATGGAGCTAAAAATTTAAGATGAATAAACACTTCAGTCTTTTCTATTTCCCAGGAATTCACAAAAAACAGATGCCATGCAATAAAACAATAAACTTTCTAGTCTGGGCAGCAGATCTGCAAGGAAGCAAGTTGTTTAACTGCCTCAGTTTACCCATCATGTGCAGCCCTCACTGCCCTGCCCTTAACTTTTTCAACCGGAGCTCACGTCACTGACACTTCACTTCAGTTCAATTAAATTAAATTCATCTTTATTTCTATAGTACTTTTACAATGTAGATTTTGGAACTTAACATAGCTTAACATAGACGTTTTAGTAAATTGAAACTGTGTCAGTCCAGTTTTCAGAGTTAAAGTTCACACTGAATCTTCATCCTCTTCATGTGGTTTATCTTGTGAATCTATAACATTAACTTGTCACGTTTGGTATCATTTTAATTGTCTCTGTGTGATTGGTAAATGGTCTCAATTAGTCCCTTGTATTATGAGAAATAGTGAGAAAAGTCTGTCCTACTGAAGTGTGAAATTGTCTGTCATTTATGAACTTTTTACCTCAGGTGGTGATTAGATTTTAGGTTAGCATATGACCAGACAGAGGTCTTGGTGAAGCTTTTATTATCTTAAATTTATGGTTGTTTATTCTGAGTTGAGTATTTAAGGAAAAGGTGCAAAAATGTCATTGGGGTCTTGTAGCCAAGATACCCCGTTGAGAGTGCCACCAGTGCAGAGCTTGCTCAGGAATGGCAGCAGGCAGATGTGAGCGCATCTGCACCCACAGTGAGGCGAAGACTTTTGGAAGATGGCCTGTTATCAAGAAGGGCAGCAAAGAAGACACTTCTCTCCAAAAAAACATCAGGGACAGATTGATCTTCTGCTAACAGTATGGCGAATGGACTGCTGAGGACTGGGGCAAAGGACACATTCTCTGATGAAGCCCCTTTCCGATTGTTTGGGGCATCTGGAAAAGGTGAGCGCTACCACCAGTCCTGTGTCATGCCAACAGTAAAGTATACTGAGACCATTCATGTGTGGGGTTGCTTCTCAGCAAGGGAGTGGGCTCACTCACAATATAGCCCAGAAACACAGCCATGAATAAAGAATGGGACCAAACCACCCTCCAACAGCAACTTCTTCCAACAATCCAACAACAGTTTGGTGAAGAACAATGCATTTTCCAGCACGATGGAGCACCGGGCCACAAGGCAAAAGCGATATCCAAGTGGCTCGGGGACCAAAACGTTGAAATTTTGGGTCCATGGCCTGGAAGCTCCCCAGAACTTAATCCCATTGAGAACTTGTGGTCAATCTTCAAGAAGCGGGTGGACAAACAAAACCCCACTAATTCTGACAAACTCCAAGAAGTGATCATGAAAGAATGGGTTGCTATCAGTCAGGATTTGGCCCAGAAGTTGATTGAGAGCATGCCCAGTCAAATTGCAGAGGTCCTGAAAAAAGAAGGACCAACACTGCAAATACTGACTCTCTGCATAAATGTCATGTAATTGTCGATAAAAGCCTTTAAAACGTATGAAGTGCTTGTAATTATATTTCAGTACATCACAGAAACAACTGAAACAAACATTTGTGTAAACTAATATTTGTGTCATTCTCAAAACTTTTGGCCACGACTGTACAGTATTAAAACGGCTTTCTGGTTGTTTCATTATTTAGTTGGCATGATACAATTTACCTGAAAAATAAAATGTTATATTTGATTTATTTTGAATTTTACTGAAATCACAATGACTAGTAAATTGTGAGGATACTTATGTTGACTTCAGTTGCCTGCTAACCTCTGACTAAGAATCAAGCTGGAGAGCCCAAGCGGTGCAGACATGTGAACTGGCCACGCATGGACTCAACACAACAACTGGTTTGCAATGAACGAATAACTGAAAGTATAGTGTATCTGAAATAATCAAATATCCAAATTCACTAACTTTTGATGAATGTGGTCCGTTACTAATTAGAAACAGTTTAAATTTAATGATCACCTAAAATTGGGGTCAGATTACATTCGGAGCTGGAAACAAATAAATAAATAAATTGGAATTATTTTTAGAAGTGCTAGAAAAGGCTTACATGCATTTAACCTTCATTGGATTCCGGCGTTGGGCCGATAGAATAGAACTCTACAGTATATAGAAGACACTAAGTGTGGTTCACATTAATTAATGCAATAAACATTATTTATCAACATTAGATGTAACAAGAAAAAAAAAGGTTTACATAACCTATAAGAAATTAAATGTAAAGAGAGCCATAATAATGTAAACAAAAAGCATAAAAATTTAAATGTTAAAAGTTTTTTTTTTTGCACTGTAAATATTAAGCAAACTGAGTGTTAACCGGTTTACAGATTTTACTGTAGCATTTTTACTATTGAAATCACTGATATTTTTGACAGAGCCGCTAGTTAATATTTGTGTCTGGTACTGTGTATTTTCCACTCTTCTTCGCATGTATAAACACAGTAAAACATGATTTTATTAAAATACTGTTGTAGTAACATTACAAAGATTGTTTTTGTAATTTGATTTAAAGAATCCATGAAACGCTGTATTTCTATATAATGCTAATAACTGTTATTAGTATTGAATTCACATAAAGCTTAATCATTTTTTATTGGGTGCACTGAAGTGTCATTTTTCCCCACACAGTTCATCAATCAAATATTAAAAGGCTACTTATTAGATTTAACTAATTACTTTCAACAGACCATAAATAACCCCCAAAATTGAAATGAGGATTTTCACAGCAGAATTTTTGATATTATATTGTATATTTATGTACTGTAGGAGATTTGAAGAGAAAATAATCTGGATGAACAAAATATCATGCATAAAATTCATTTCATGATGGATAAAAATAAAACAAAGTCAAACGAACCTTTCAATATGTATATGGGTTGTTGTTTTTTACGCAAGCATTTTTGAAATGATTTGTTCGGTTCTTTTGAATAGTTTCTCAAACAAAAAGTGCAACTTATTATTTGAAACACAGCAGTCACACATGGAAAAGGTAGATTTTTCTCCCCAAAACCCCATCTTACCTCCCCCCATCCCTTTCTTTTTCTCTCTCAGTTTACCGTAAGCCCTGTGGAGACTGTGAGGAAAGAACACACCTGCTGTACTAGAGACAGAAAGTGCTCTCACTCATCTCCTCTGGCACACTATTAAGATGTGCCTGTTCCCCTTGTTGTGCTCTAGGTCAAATAAGAATCATTTAGAGATGCTGCACAGCAAGCAAGACACAGCAAACTGTTCCAGAAACATCTGCTGCCTTAAACCAAATGAATGAACCAAAAACTGAATTTTCAGTTTCCAAAATTTAAGTTTTGAATTTTCCTTTACTTGTATTTAATTGTGTTTTTATGTTAATGTGAAATTTGGCTTTAAATGTATTAATTAGACAAACATTTGTTATATAATACATCACACACACACACACACACACACACACACACACACACACACAAAAGATTAACATATGAACATCTAAACAGCTTTTTGATCATTTACTCAATTTTAATACTATATTTTACTATATAATATAGTACTATATGATTTATTTTAGTTTTTTCAGATACTTGTAAAATATAAGTACACTTTAGAATATTTTTAAAATAAGTGTTTGATTATTATTCCTGCATGTTAATTGCAACTAAATATGTATTGTAGTTTATATTAATATAATGGAAGCATACAGTGGTTGGACAATGAAACTAAAACACTGGCCAATGGGCTATATTTACAGTTAGTGTTTTTCAGTCATCGATAAACTACCTGTGAAAGGCTTATATGACCATTTTCAATTTAATAAGGTTCTTTTTACAGATGTAGTTAAAGTGTCATCAGTTAGATAGTCTTAAGCAAGCATTTAGTTGCTTAAAACAAGATAAAAGACAATAGATAAGAGTGTTAATGCAAGCACCGTCAGTAGCAGCAGGCTAAAATAAATTTCCATATTTTAAAAACATGGCGTGAAAAAATGAAATTGATTGCAGTGCTTCTTGTCTGGTCTGATACCCACTTTATATCAATCAGGCAGTGAAGATCATAGATTTTTAAAGAAATCAGATCTTAAACATGCCGATGTTGTAGTGGAGCAACAGTTCATTGGAAACACTTGGGCTGGCTAACTGAGAAATAAAGTCTGTGTGCATATAGCCCATTTGGTGTTGGAGGTTTCATGGCTAAATGTAACCAGCCTGGTGGCCAATCTTCATGAGATTTCCAGTGATAAGCTATTTGGCTGTTTGCACCAGACTAAACTCAACAAAAAATTAAATATAGCCATTCAGAAGCAGAGAATAACTTTAATGGTAAGGTTTACAATATAATTAATAGATATTAAACCTCTTTAACGTTATGATATGTACATGCTGAATGATTGACATGTGTTAACTTGGTTTGCACTGAGTCACAGTTCTAAAGTTCAAACGGTTTATTTTATTCTCCAGATCTGAGCTGAACTATCTGCTGCTGCTGCTTTCAGCAGTATGGCAATAAATGTCACGTAAAATGGTCATTCAAACTCACATTATTAGCATTTAACACTGAATAAAGCACACGAGGTGTACCTGAGGTGATCATTGTCGTTTACTCTGTTGTTCACCACTGAGAAATAGCAGCCGTTTTTAAAATAGACATTTTAGGTGTTGTTTAGGACAAAAACTCATTTTAGTATGGACAATATTTCTTCTATCACCTACTGTTGCTTTTAGGTAAAATATGGTTAAAATCAGCCTTAAATCAGTCTTTAAGCTCAATAGTCAGGCACACTCATGTCAATCTGGCAACCTGCGCTTGCGTGGACTCATCAGAGGAGGAGCTGAGTGAAAATGTGTTTTGATCCAGGAGTGCAATACCTAGTTCAACCACAGGGTGTCAAGCTTACATACTGCACCTTTAACCATCTTCCAAGGACAATACTGATCAAGGAAGTGGGCAGGTAAGTGTGTCTCAATTATACAGTTTTGTATTTTTTGTACCAGTCTGAGAAGATTGTATTTTGATTGCCTGGAAGGTATGTCTAATAAAAATGGTATTTTTGCTAATCAGCATCACTATCCACTTCCTAGTTGTAACTTCTCACCCTACTGAATCCTCGTAGCTACTTTGTTTTATAGCAGTTAACAGCCTGTGACTGGGTATGTCACATCTTTTTGGAAAATACATTTTTTTCATCTGTTGTTTCCTAATAGGTAATTTATTACATCACTTTGGGAAAGTAAGTGAAAATCTTCAGTCACTCAGTATCTGAAAAGAGGAAATACACCCAATACAGAAGCTAGTAAAGAGCACTTCCAGAGCTCAAAGTGAATTTCTTAACAGGTAACTTTTGAAGCATTTGCTAGCTCTAATGTGAAGAAGTGTGATCTAAATCCTATGTATACATTTTACATTCAAATGTATGCATTTCAGCAGTTTCTTGAATTAAAGGGCACCTATGATGAAAATCATCTTTTGTAAGCTGTTTGGACAGAACTGAGTGTAGGTATAGCGTGTCCACTTTCATATTGGGCTGATATAAAGACATTAGTTTCAGTTCAGTGTGGTTTAAGTTCCACTGCTAAAAGTTCAAACACTGAAGAGCAAATCCACCGAAGCGCAGCTCCACAAGTCCCGATCCGAGCAGGCCAGTGGCAACAGTGGAGGAAAAAACTTCACCAATTGACGAAGTGAAGAAAAAAAAAAAAACTCAAAGAGAAACCAGGCTCTGTTGGGCACAATCATTATTCTTCTGGCCAAACTTCCTGTGTGGAGCTGCAATCTAGGCGCCGGAGGCTGGAGAAGCTGGACGTTTATCGTGGAAAAGCTGTAGATGTGGGTAGGGCACCGGCGGGAGGTCAGGCTGGCCCACAGGATCAATGAGTGGACTCGTTTGTCACTGTGGCCTTTTAGTCTCATGCACTCCATTCCTCCATGACCATCACAGCATCAGCTCGGGATACGGCCTGGTCCAAGACACCTTGGGATCATCTCTTCACAGGTCTTGGATCGCATCAATGGCGCTGCATAGTCTGTAGGGGCCTCGGGATGAGTATCCCCAGGTGGAAATAGAGAATAAAGAAAATAATTAGCGTAGCTGCTGTTACACATATAATCATATCAACAATACAGGACGTGCGCAAAGCAACTGGGATTAAAGGATCTGTTCGGCACATTGTGATCATTAATCATCATCAAATGTGATCAAGAATGAGTTTAACAAGTTTAAAACGTTTTTAAAACAGTTCATGTTTGTAATCAATTACAGCGATTTTACCGTCTTTACTTCATCACCACAGCCGCATGTCAGCACAATTATGAAAGAAGACGCTTCAATACTGGTTTGTGGAAGTTAAATCAGGTTTATTTTCTACATTTATTATCTACGTGTGTGTGTGTGAATTTTGTAACGACTGTGTTTGTGACTCCACAACAAATGCATCTAATAATCATTGGGAAATTCTGTAGTATTTCTTACAAACATTACGTGAGATCTGCTTCCTTCATGTCTGTCTGTTATCTGACAGTGGAGGCAGAGATTGAGGCACACAGGCCACCAAAACAGCTACATAGTGCTACACAGCTACAAAGCAAAAAAAGCCAACATTCAAATAAGATATAATAAATAATCTGATGGGTGTTTTGAGCTGAAACTTTACAGACACATTCTGGAGACACAAAATACTTCTCTTAAATCTTGAAAATGTGCCCTTTAATTTTTTTTCCCCTAGATTACACGATTAAGGTAGTCATTAACCTTAACAATGAGGACAAACTCGTCAAAAGCAAAACTTTGCTTTGGCTTATTTCCTTTTTTATCAGGGGTCATCACAGCAGAATGAACTAGCAATTACTGTGGTATGTGTTTTTTTATCAGCTGATACTCTTCCTGCTTCCTGCAGCACTTAATCTAATTGACCAGACCACCCAGAGGAAACCCATGCAAACTCCAACCAGGAAAGACTTCCTGTTCCAGATGGGACTCGAACCAGCTACCTTCTTGCTGTGAGGCGACAGTGCTAACCATGAAGCCACCATGCTGCCCCTTTTTGTATTCACATTATATTAGTGACAGTTATGCCTTCAAGTTATTTCTAAAAAGAAAGCTCTAAGTGTCTACTTTTAAGTAAACATATTGAGATCTAAAACGAACATTCACTCATTGTGTAATTTGTATGAAATTAAGAGGTAATGTTTTTCCGGTCTCAGCTCATTTTAACTAAAGCAATCCCTCCCCACACAGAGCGTGCTGTTTATATGAAGTGAGACATGCAAAAACGTACACGTCCACAAACCATGCCACTAGTAGGCTACTATCACGCTTACACGCGTTCAGAAAGGTCGTTTCATTTTCATTCTCATGAATAAATTGGAATTATGACCCATTTGACCTCATAGAACCACCAAATACTGCTTTATTCAGAATGTGATGGATGTTATACATGTTATTTATATTTTATAAAAAAATTTTATTTTACTTTAGTTGAACCAGTATATGTGTATA